>JAGDQP010020447.1:6509-33263 GCA_022664845.1 Lepisma saccharinum | reverse complement strand
CGTGTATTTGAAAATAAGGTTTTGAGAAAGATATATGGTCCGAAACGGGACGAGATGACTGGAGAGTGGAGGAGACTGCATAATGAAGAACTCCACGGACTCTACGATTCACCAGATGTTGTAAAAATAATGAAATCGAGACGACTAAGGTGGGCAGGGCATGTAGCTCGGATGGGGGAAAAACGAAGATTATATTCTATCCTGGTTGGAAGGCCCGATGGAAAGAGGCCATTGGGAAGACCGAGACGTCGTTGGGAGGACAATATTAGAAGAGATCTTCGAGAAGTAGGTGTTCGTGATGAAAACTGGCTTGATACTGCCCAGGATAGAATCCAATGGCGAACGTTTGTTACTGCGGCGATGAACTTGCGAGTTCCATAAGCCATAGAGTTAGTTAGTTAGTTAATGTATGCGTGTAGATAGGATAGGTATATAATATATTCTGGCGTATATCAAATTTCTTGGGTAGGCACGTGGGTTCGAACCCCACGACCGAGTTTCCTGACAGCTTTCCCAGTTTTCCTCAGTTTCACAAGACGAATGCCGAGATAGTTCCTTAAATAAGATACATGTACAAGGTTATACATTTTATTATAAATTTATCAAATATACTACACACACAACTAGCTGCCGGTAAGTTAACCCAAAACGGTGATTTTATACTGCTTCTTGGCAATTGCGAATCCATAGAATCCAGTTCTAAGAAAAATATTGGACTGTTATTTTTAAACAGCAGTTACTGTTATAACAGTTTTTTTAAATAACAGTTATTGTTGTAACAGATATTGAAAAATAACAGCACTCCTCTAATGTTAAGTACACAAGTAGCTAGCATGCAAGACTGCTTCTTTGCACACGACATAGCCCTACTACCCACTCGTGCACTTGCGAAACTTGGATTTTCTGAACCAAACTTTTGATGTCACTCCCTCGGAAGCGTGTACTTTTATGTACCTTTTAGACACGGAATAAAAACACGCAAAAATTAGTTTCATCTGCAATAGCGAAGGCATGCAACAGCTTACTCTCTTATATATAACTTCGCTCTAGCTTAGGTCAGATTTGTTTACCTTATATTCCAAAAGTAATTGCGAAAGTACCTTACTGTTCACGTAAGGAATGCTATATTTTCTCTATTTTCGCCTTTGTGCACACGAAACTTTTTCCTTTTTTATCTTGATTATATACGTGGGGCAGGTCAGCCATCTACTTCATTCCTTCGAAAAGCGTTTACAGAACTAAGATTCCCAATAGCTGGGTTCCATTACCCAGGGAAAATATTCAGAACAGAAAGCTATTCCGTATCTACTAAATATACATTACAAAATGCCATCTACCACCCCTTCCGTTGCATAAATACACACACTGGTTGTGGATGTTCTTGTGATGTACGGAAGGCACGTCCAAGAGACTTCGTTACGGAATTGCCTATAGCTCATCAGGCCTACGAGTGTCCACTGTTTCTTGCAGCAGCGTGACCACAAGATCTCCTCCTCATCCTAATGCTTGGACAACCGACTACTCAGTTTCTAATTCCCCTGAAGTACTCCTCGTTAGATCCGTATTTGTGCACAACTTGGAACTCGGCTGTACTAAATGAAATTACCCTCGTTCCAAACGTTTATCATTCGCGCTGATTAAACTCTTCTGAGGACTGCTGGACAGAGAAAGAGAAATAGATGAAGGGAAGAAAGGGGGAGAGGAAAGACACAAGAACATGAGGTGGAAAACAGAACAGCACACGGAGTTGTCGCCAGAGTCGTCGGCGTCGACTTCGACCAGCCGGGCGGCACATATGGGATTAAAAGTAGCCGCACAAGAAGAGACGAGTCACAAGAAAATTTATGGCTCTGTGCGTCCATTTGGGGAATATCGGTACTTCGAAAACTCTTTCCTTCCAGAAGTGTTGGTAGCGTCGCTTTTTACGCCGACCATACCAAGTTCTACTTTTCTAATGACTATTCCCAACCTGGCATTGACAGATGGGCTACATGGGCCGGGAGGAAACCTTTTTATATGTATCATTTTTTTTATTCTTTTCCTTCTTTTCCTCAAAATACTACCCCGCCTACTTCGACTTCCGTTCTTTTTCCTGTCTTTGTATGGATCTGGAGAAAATGACTTCGATCACCAACATTGCCACTTGTGAAAACCACAAACATCAGCGACTATTGTATTAATGCTTCTAACTTACGTGTTATTAGAGTTTTGTGCTAATACACCGATCCACAGCCCTATCAAAAGACTAACAAAACGGTGTCTCAATTATCTAGATATTTACCCAATCGAATAAAAACTTAAGTACACAACTCAACACTAAGTTCACTAAAAAAAAAAAAAAAAAAAATGCTACCTGTCTATACGTGATCTCTTTCCTGTGGTACCAATATCACAAATGTCCATTAAGACATCTCATACGAATTTGATAATTTTGACAATGAACTATCGGTTTCTATTCGATATTAAGGTGTGGAATACGTATGAAATCTGGAATGAAATAACAAAATACTGGTATTTCCTTTCTCTCGTGATTTGTACAGGGTGCTCAGAAAAAGTGGCATACTTTGGGAGCACAAAAAAGTCGTGAACATACAACTAAAGGCTCTGTAAACATAGGTCAGTAAACGTGTGGTTGCACAGATAAAGGCTGCCGAAAGCGTGAGAGATCATGAAGGCAATCACATCAACAGATTCCAAAAATCCATACATGAAACCTGTGTGAATGCTGTGTTAGCGACTCTCCATAAGAATAAACAGGTCCAACTCCCAGCAAAGGAATCAATGTTGAACGTTCAGTACGCATGTAAGTGAGGGGCGAACAAAACACATGCGACGAACGCACTGTCGTGTGTTTGCACAGTAAGAGAAGTGTGAACAGCTTTAGCGAGATGACGTGGCACCATTTTATGCTCGGTGAAGAGGTGAGAAAAGCATAAGTGCAAACGGACAGTCACGTTGAACGTGAAAAGTAACATCGGTGATGGGGTGGTTAAGTGAACAGTATAGAAATAAAAAATAATCAGAACATGCATACTAACAAGTAAACCTATCGATGGTTCAGAGCGCTTTTTCGACCAAACCTGGCAGGAGTAAGGTGCATCGGGAAACACCAACAATTATGATTAAAAGTGTTTTCGTCCATATAGCTATAAGTGGGCATAGTGGCCTAAAGTTTAATTCAAAAGAATACGTACGAGGACTTAAGTCTGAAAACAGCACACTTTTATTTGTAAAACGTTTAAGAAATAAAAAAACACACACACATCGATGGACACCAGGTGGAATGCACTCTCAGTTAGAGGATAAATTCGTCATGAATCTCGCCCGATTTTTTTAAAGTGAGAAGTGAGTAATGCTGGGATCACACGATAACATTTGCCTGACATTATACAAGTAATGTAAGTGTCAGGCAAATGTTAACATTCCCAAATGGCACGTAAATGCGATGTTCCTATGCACGCGATACCACAAGTGTTAAGTGTTGACGCTCGTTACACCCTATATAAACAACTGAACGTTGTGAACCGTGCGCTGCATTTGCGATCAACAAAATCATTAAAAAAGAAATATGGAAATTTAAAAAGAATGTATTCAAATATCATAAATGAAATACCCATACCATTTTCGTATTCTGCTTATATAAATTTTACGCCATCGTTTAATAAATTAAAGTGATATGAAGTATTTCGTAGAATGCTGTTAAAACCGCTACGAAGTTCATGGTTGCTGGTCACCTCTATTAACATACTATTCGTTGTATAAAAGGTAGCAATGTGATTCCTTCATTTTGATCTCTGTATGAACCTATCCTATACTATAACAGAATTAAAATGGCCTCCCCATTTCATTATGTTTGACATGTTGAAGGGAAGTGTCCTCACATGTGCACACATTGACTTGCTCATGTTCTTCCAAGTTATGTTTGTTCACGTTAGAAACGGCAATACGAACTTAATATGTATGTCACTCTATTTATTTAATCCAATGTGCATCTCTTTACACAAAAAGTAATGGTAAATTAGTACTAAGGGAGAGCCAACCATCTACACCATTCAATTGTTTACGTACCGGGTACTCATAATGAAAGTACCAAACAGCATTTACAGCATATTCAAATAATTAATGCATGTAACAACAAAATATGTTCAGAACTCGAGAACTCTTCAGGGAACTCTTTCTTTGACGCTGTTCTTATTCATCACAATGAGTATTCTAGTAGAAATACTAATATTACGTTGAAAAACAAAAATAAGATTGGATGATCAACTCTAGTAATGCATTTTTCCTTTGGTTTTGGAAGTATAGTTGTAATAACAAGTATTCAACATTACTTTGTTTCCAAGAATAACAGAAATTATATATAAGACTTTGCTTGTGTTTATCTGTAGGATATCCTAAAGAGCTTTGTCAGCAGAGTTCTGTTTATCATACGCTGTAAAATGGACCCAAATCAACCTCGTGATAACGAAGTAAATGTGCCTTCAAGTTGCTCATATGAAAACACTCAGTAGCTAAAATAACGAACAACTAGTAGGCTGTATTTAGTGTCGGCCTTCACGCAACACATGCAGCACTGAAGCTTTACACATGTTTTCAAAAAGGCCAGCTTATTTACTACTGACATATTGTCTTCAAGGTTTATTACTATAGATTATCATGATTAAATTATTTCAAAATTCAGAAAATTGTCAATGAGTTGCACCAAACGCAAACAAAAGACTTCACTGCACTCAACACAAAGAAACAACTCTGGAACCCTGACAGCAAACGTCTATAATGAGCTCACATCCGCCATGTCGTTTAATCGCGTACTTCCTTCTCGTGCCAACGAGTATGTAGTTTATTATTGTAAAAGAAACACGACAATAGTAGAATTCCAGGCTTACATCTGCGTACCAGCCTATTGATGATCTATTCCACGACGTTACAGATTCTTCAACCACTTGATCTCCAACCAGAACTCACAATAACAGCCTAAATTGTTGAACGTGAAAACCAGAACAATGGTTAAAATCGGATACGCGGTAAATAGGATTGCAATTTGCAACTATAACCATATGAATGAACTTCATAAATGTTTACCGTTATAAGGATAAACTAGTAAAATTTTCACAAGGGTACACATTTATTTATATACTTATTCTCCTGGAAATGTCACTATCCATAAAGCTTGTTACCAATCAGCACAATGAAGAAGATACATACGAATCTTTCCCTCAGGGAAGACATTCAAAAAGTATTGTACCCCCGCCCCCCTGCCAAGTACCTCTCCCTCTTAAATACATTTTATCCAGTCTACAATACTACTTGTCTTCTTTAGGCACTTCTTCAAGCAGGTTAAGAAACAAAATGTTTGAACAAACAGCATTTTATTGAAAGAATGAGCTCACAAAAGAAATCCAGTTGAATGTCTTCGTTCTCTCGTAAGGGATGAGAAAAATCGATTTTAAGAAACCGGAAAATGGTTGTGTAAAACGTGAAAACTACCATGTTGGTTTTACAAAACGTCATTTTTCACTTTCCTTTACAAGACAATAAGCAAAAAATCTAACTACACTGTAATACGATTGTTCTATTTCAGGGTTCTACGGTTAGATATGTTTGATTTTCACTGAAGTTTCCGAAAACCAGGATTTTAATAAAAATAAGTTCGATAGAAAATAGGTTTTGAAATAAAATTTAAAAACAAGTTTCGTTTTACCAAAACCGAGAAATAAAAATTCTGGTTTTGTGTGACCCTCGGTTGACCGTACCGTACCACTTCCTCCATCTGCTGGTAAGTGGTAACTAATTCCTTTCGTCAAATTATAAACCTTATTCTCCCTATCTTTTCTTCAATGTTGTCCTCTAGAACTCATCACTGGCAACAGTTCCTTCTTAGGATGTTTGTCAATCCAACTTTCATTTCTGATTTTACTATCATAAGACTCCGATCCTCCTCAATACTTCTTTCATGGCATACCCTATCCATCCATTTGATCAAAAAAATTCTCCATAACATTTGAAAACCTTCCATGGGCTTTTCTTTCCATATTCCCTATCGTCCATATCTCTGAATCGCACAACATCACATTTCATACAATTGTTATATTTTTGTTATATGCACCCAGGCACGTAGCCAGAAGTTGGTTTCGGGAGAAGGGTTCCGACGTCTGTCTGGGTGTGACATTTACGTAAAATGCATATAATCTTGGAAAAAATGATGCTAATTTCAATAAAAATCTGAATCCGGGAGAGGGATCAGGACTCCCACAAACTAAATCTTTATTCATAATGTCCACTATTTTCTGTAGTTAATTGCCATTTAACAACTCCCACTATGACAATCTCTAAATTTGGACACATTTCTGGTCGTCGTCATGGCAACTAAGGGATGTGACGTGAAGATTTGCATAGTAAGTCCGGTTCACGGAATGACTTCCAATAACTCTTATAAATACAGTACCAGTGTCTGCCTCTGTCAATACACACTGATAGGTACAGCCATGGGAAAAAGTTTTGGTAGGCTATGTCAGTCTTTAGAGAATATTTCATTCACAAATTTGCAGAGATGTCCCTCCTGTGTGTACATCTATGAACGAAAACTAAAATTAGAATTAATAATTAGCTTTGGGTTACAAAAATATCCCTCTCTGAGACAATGCTAGGGAATTATACAACTTGGTCAGGTTTTTGGATTGAGTTTTTTGGCCAACGAAAGGTTATATTCTTACACACATCACCCTTTTTTCTTTAAATATCAGGACAATATTTTCCACATAAGTGCGTCTTGTTATTGTACATATCTCTGGAAGTCAACAAATTTATACGATATTTCAATTATTTATGCAATAAGAAAAGTTAGTTGCAGACATGCATCAAAACTTCTCACCATAGATATACCATGAAAAATTTACAGCCAGTAAAACCCAATGAAAACTAATTCGACCTCTCCACTGTTGATTCATAGAAAACATACGATGGCACATCATTCCGGCTGAGTATAGGGAAAATAATATACAGTATTTTCACTTACTAGCAGCGACTGTAAAACTAAATGCAGCTCATATCTAAAGAGCGGCTGCTAGTCACTTGTCTACATACACAACTTCCTTACACGCTGTTCCCCCACAATCTTATGTACGTTAGTTACTTTTTTGGCTACATACTACCCATAAATGGTTTATAATAATTACATTCAAATTAACAGTGTAGATCACCCCCGCCATCTTGGTATGACCTTGCCATTGATTTACACGGGAATAGTTTTACTCGTCTTACGTCTCTCAGAAGTACAAACAATATTCAAGTTCCGCTTCTCACGAAATTTGTCTTTGTGGTTATTTTGACTTGTATAGTTTTGATTTGTGAAGTTTCTTCAAATATATAAGTATAATGAATTATTAATAGTTTGCTTTATAAATCACAATATGTTAACGGGAAATTATACTGTTCGTTTGTAAAATATATTGTATTTCTATGAAATAGCATGAGTAAAAGAGAACATGACGATAAACTGGGCGAAAACAGAAGTTAAAAGTATGCTCCTGAAAGATGTAAGACGAGTAAAACAATTCCCATGAAAATCAATGGAAAGTGCGTACCAAGATGGCGGAGGTGATCTACACCGTTAAGGGGGTGACTGGTAGGTACTCAGTCAGTGCAATATTTTGTTTGATACAGTATAATTAATATAGAGGCCTCCACACAATCAGTGTCAAAGCCAGACACCACATGGTACAATACCAGTGGATAAACTCTTATCTTTGATGTTTTATGCAAAAATAAAATAACCAAATCTGTAGCCTGCTTGGTACTTTAATATTGAGTGCAAGCAAAACCCAGATTGTATCCAGACGATCTGAAAATATTTGGAAACAATTAATGTTTCATTTATGCTATTTCCACAGAGAAGGAAGAAGACTGAAGTGAATTGTTCTTAACGTCCTAAAAGAGCTGGTGATCTTTTAAGGACGAAACCTAAAGTTTTTAGTAAAGAGGGCTCCGAACCACTCTGTTCAAAGAACCCCGGCGGGAATTGAACCCGTGAGCGCGATAACCCCTCGATCATCCCAAGGCCAGGAAAGAATTAGATACAATTAGAATATAATATTCTGGACCAGTTAAATATAGGCCACCGTCCCCCTCCCCCCCGGCAATTGGAACAATCGTGAACGTCTATGGTACCGTATTCTTACCATTTTCTGCTTAGGAATATATGGCACTTGCGTAGGCTACTTTCATTACAATATTTTATTAGTAGTGTAGTCGTCGCACATGACTTCCTCCTTTTCGATGGAGCCACTCCATTGTAATTATTTTATTGTTTTTGTACTCGTCACTATTTCATACTTAAGTAAAATATAATCTAATCTCAGCTTGCGTAGCATAACGAATCTGAAGCCAACACATGGGGGAAATATGAAATGAGATGAAAAAATAAAGAGTAAAAGGGTCATGAAGTGATTATAAAGGAGCAGACCCAAAATGAGCAAACTTCCAAGAATGAGATCTATATTTGCCTGGAGTGGACTCCTAAATATTCGTTTCAATTTAACACAATCAGTTTCTGAACCAATGATCACACATACAGAGAGAGAGAGAGAGAGGTTAACATTACATTTGGGGATCCAAAAAAGTGAAATTTACAGGAAGTATAAAGAATTTCCAAAGTGAGAGGAAGTGTTGAAACGAAAAATATAACAAAAGTTTCAGTCATGGAAGTGCAAAATAAGAACGAAAGTACGTCGGATTATTTAGCAGCTTCCGCCTTCAGGCCGAGCAGATGGTGTTAGTGTTAAACGTGATGTTTGCATTGCGTATAAGAAAAAAAATCAAACTTGATTTTTTTTCTAATCTGTCTTAGCAGGCTCAAATTGAATTTGATTTTTTTTTTTAAAGTCCTTTAAGCAACTGTGGCTTCGGCCGGATGGATGGTGATGGATGAATTGGTGGAATGAAGAAAGTTGGAGGAACTGGAAAAAGTCCAGGAAAACTCACGAACACAAAACCCACATGGCATGGGCAGAGATCGAACCGACGATTCCAAGCCTAGCATTCTCGACAATGTGTTCGTGATTTATGTAACAAAATAGTTGTCATTCAGAACAAGAAGCAAGCTATTACTAACCCTCCGCATGCCGCCATGTTTCTGTGTCGATCAACTCGAGTACGTATTTAACGAATTAATAATAGCACATAACATTTTCTAACACTTTGTGGATTGCTGGCTTTCTCTAGGTGTTTATAGAAGTGTCTGTGTCAATTATTTACGAAGGGATGAATTATCGAGAGGCAACATATGGCTCAGTAACTAACAGAAGCTGGGGTCTCAAGGGTAACTTTATCTAATAAGAGTGCTAATCATAGGACTTGCAAGGTGCTCGGAAATTAGCACGAATCATCTTTATCGAGTATTACTTACGGCAGTTCCTTTAATTCAAAGCGACACATGTATATATAAAAAGAAAAAACTTTATGTACGAAACTACAATACAATTACTACCTAAATGGATCCCAGCAGAATAACATCGATCTTAGTAGACCTATTTCAACGATACCTCTATAGATTAGGAACTAATAGTTTTGCAGAAGTAATTTATTGACGAATCATTTGAACGTAAGTACAGACACAGTACAGACAGCTGACACATATATTTATTGCATACTATTTATTCAGTAATAATTGTTTCCCTCGTCCAACCACTACGGTACTCTTGAAATGTAAACAATCGCTTTCAGCACCTTCAGTTAGTGACATCACACCATGCGACCATTTGATAGGTTATGTTAAGTGGAGTGTTTAGTCAACACACACACACACACAAAAGGAAGAATTCTCTTTGGAAAATGTTAGGTAAAAGTGTGATACTTGTGTTAAAATTCCAATTCATACGATCATGCCGGTGTACCCCCCGGTACAAATCTCTGGGGCTACACGTATCCTACGACACCGGCCGGGTTGCCGTGCGGTCTGCGGCGGTAGGCCAACGAATCGAAGGTCCCGGCAGGGGCATGGGTGTGGATTTTGATAGCTAAGGGGCGAATCGTGACGGGCCGAAGTCAAAAGTTACTAGACTGGTCCATATAAAAATAAAGTTTTATCATACGATCATTTTTATCGAGTGTTATACTGTGTTTCAGGCAAAACGTTATCGTGTAATCTGGGCATAATATATCAACCTGCGCTAGAATTTTACCAGAGATACATAGAAGTCAGTTTTGCCATAAACTTACTTTTGAGGGACATAATGAGATGTGACATTTAGATGTATAGTTGATTCGAAAGTCTGGAAATACTATGCTCATTTTGAAACAGTGCAGCAAATGGTAAAAGTTTGGTAAACTTTATTTTTATATGGGCCAGTCTAGTAAATTTGCACTTCGACCCGTCACGATTCGCCTTTAGCTGCTAAAATCAACACCACTGCTCCTGCCGCGATTCGGCCGGCGGTAAGCAATAAATAAAAATCTACTAAATCGTGAATACTAGGCACGATGTATTCAGTATGCATACAGGGTGAGGTAAAAGTCCAGCACCATCCTTTTATTCTTGAAACGGCTTGAGGAAAGATGACGAAACTTTGGATGTGGGTAACTGGGGTGGGGGCGCACCAGATGGTGCTATTTAGCATCATGGCGGCCATCTTGAAATCCGCCATTTTGAATTCAGGTCCAGTATTTTGTAACAGTTCGCATCACCGTATTTATACATATGTCTTATTATCATTGTGTCACTGAATTTTTATATGCAAATCGGAAAAATAATTTAAAACCTTCTTTTGGACTTTGTTTCACTTTGTATCCCGTTTTTATTTTTGGTGCTTCTTCAAGAATAAAGAAACGAACTGAAGAAATTCAACCGGCAGCCCGTTGGAACCAATCTGGCAAAGAGAAAGATGGTGCCTTTCAATGGATAATGACTATCCTACTTACGAAGAATATGCCATTTACATTTTATAGAACTGTAAATGTATTTGTCGCCAACATGGCGGGGATACGTTTCTGGGAAGAGACAAACTGTCTGCCCACCAACAAAGTAAGAATCCTTACAACTTCATATCCAGCACGTAGCGATTTTAACACCTTAATAGACACTAGCAACGGTCCTTCGACTGAAAATCCCACCAGAACGGCTTGCAAACAACAGTAATAGCAAATAGGAATTGATCTTTTTCGAAATTTTGAGTTTCAGAAGGAGGAAGAAAGGGGGTCAACACGGAGAACAAGGAAGACTGGATTTTGCGGACAGAGCAGTGAAAAATTTCCTCGACGTAACACCGAGTACAACTAGATTCGGTAGTCACACATATCCCTCCAACGTTGATGATTATTTTTACGTGCTAAGATACTAAACAGTATGTGTGGCTAAACCGTATTTAGTGCGCCTTAATCTTCGAAAAATCTTTTCATCAGTTTGCTTCTCCGTGTTGATTTCCAAGTTTGCTTTTATTAAAAATGTTTACTCGTTTTTCTCAATGAGTTCGTACGAGCCAAAAATTGAATTGTGTAAATGACAGTGCATCTGGACACAAATTCAGCATATGTGTGTGTGGACCAGTATGGTCAGTAACAACAAGCCTCACATCTCAGGTGTGGAACCATACTAAAGAGGTTCAAAAGTTATCTTGGTAGACACTGGAAGGAGCAGGATCCAGGCGAGAGAGTGTCAAAATACTTATTTCGAGGTCGCCGCAAAAGCAGGTGTAGGATCTAGCAAATTACCATTATATTTTTGCGTCATATATATGCGAGGGCCAGACGCAGATGGAAGAAACCGCTCATGTGAGGAGCCAGAACTGTTAATCCGCAGGGGAGTGAATTCTCCAAAGTCACACTCATCACCCTTGCACCATTTTCTTCATTGCACGGATTCAAAATAATGTCAATATCAATTGCGAGTACGATCAGCGCCGCGTAACAGAAGTAGTTAAAAGTAAGAATTACCAAATATGAACAGGAATGACTTATTGGCAATAGTTAAAGAAGATATACTCGACGGAATAGAATTCTTTGTACGTAATATGAAGTTTTATCGTTATGCTAACTTTTCCTGTTTCCATGTGAACACTTATAATACACGATCGGTAATGTTGACAATACTTTATTTTTTGCTCCACATCATTTCCCCTCCCGAAATATCATAAATAGACGTTTCTGGCATATACTACCACTCTCCGAAAGTTTTGTAAACGATATACAGACATGTATTAGAGAAAAGTATTCTCCTGAAATTATTTGAAAGGAATTATGTTAGTCGTTAAGAAGACGTATACAAAGGAGTAGTAGAGAGAAGAGACTTCGTGCGCTTTTTTTTTTTTTTTTTTTTTCAAGATTGCCTTTCTTTTGTACGATATATACTAAAAACTATGATCAAGTGCGTAAGTTATACCTTAGGCCTAAATACGAAGTGCACACGGCTACTTTTCCTTTAAAACCATTCTACTATAGAGCACGTCTTCTTAAGCATACTCATATTGGCCCATAAACATACTCAAACATCATATTTACATTGCCCACAAAGCAGGCAACACTGTTTTAAAATGTTTTTGATCTATGTTTTACATTGAAATGCATTGTGTCAAGTTGTATATTTCATCAGGCAATTCTGTGTTTATGCTTTCCTTTTCTTGTTTTCAAACTTTCGAGATATAAAATCACTATCGGACCGTTAAATATTTAATCGATAAGAATCTGATTATTAAAGCTAACGACAGCTTTAACAATCCCTTAGCGTTAACCGATGTTGATGAAACGGTCATTTCTCCTAATCAGACGTTAAATGTGTTAACGGGTTGTTAAATGTTTAACCAGCGTTGGTGAAACCGGTCGCTAGACCAATATAGACTAGCCGCACAACCTCATCATCTAACGTTTGAGCTCCAAACTGCACTTGCCTGCGAATATAAACCTTATATTCGGCCATTGTCATCCATTCTCTTTCATGTAAAAAAATAAAGTTGTTGCAATCAACCAATTACGAAATTTACGACGTCTCTTGTCACCATATCGGTGACTTGGTTTATGGAAGTAACGCATGTATTTCTCATAAGCCATGACCTGATGCCACAAACTATCAACTTCCCCAAAACTGTTTTCTGCGGTCTTGGAGAAAATCTTCCAAAATTTAACCTGGGATGAAGTTGGAATTAAAATTAATCGCGAATATCTTCATCACCTACGGTTCGCTGATGATATAGTCATGTTTGCTTTAAATGCGGAAGAACTACAAACCAGAATGGAAGAGCTGAATAATGAAAGTTCGAAAATAGACCTTAAAATGAATTTAAGTAAAACAAAGGTCATATACAATCAACATGCTGCAAAAAGGGAAATAAAAGATTAGCGGAGAGACAATAGGTATAGTTGATGAGTATGTTTACCTAGGCCAACTCAAAACATCGAATGCCAAGTTGACTGATGAAATAAATAGAAGATGTAAAATGGCGTGGAGTTCGTTTGGAAGACTACACTATTTTCAAAAGCAAACTACCAATGTGTCTGAAGCGTAAAGTTTATAATCAATGTGTCTTACCTGTGATGATGTACGGCTGCGAAACTTGGACACTGAATGCGCAAACGACTCAAAGATTGAGAGTCACACAAAGAGCAATGGAGAGGTGCATGCTAGGAATAACCAGGAGGGACAGGAAGAGAAATTAATGGATTCGCGCACAAACAAAGGTAGAGGATGTAATCAAGACTGCGAAGAAGATGAAGTGGAGATGGGCCGGTCACATAGCTAGACGAACAGATGGAAGGTGGACGACGTCCAAATGTAAGATCGGTAGATGAAATCAAGCGTTTTTCAGGAGCTACATGGATGAGGATATTATGAGACCGATATATGTGGAATGAAAAGGGGGAGGCCTTCATCCAGCAGTGGATAGAAAACGGTTGAATATGATTATATATATATATATATATATATATATATATATATATATATATATAGGGGTTGGACAAAAAAATCTAGAAACACGTCATACAGGACACGTAATTGTGGCCCGCCACTGTACACCACGTGTTGCGGTTGCCGTTCGTGTTTTGTTTTCAATGTGTCATGTGGACCTTCCTCTTCCGTCAGCAGTACCCAGTTCACCTGTGAGTGTCGTGGTGTGCAAGTGGTGCTTTAAAATGGGCGACCTGACAGACTTCCAAAGAGGCATGATCGTTGGTGCCCGTCTGGTTGGAGCTTCAGTGACAACAGTGGCGAGCATTGTGGGGGTATCGACAGGCACTGTGTCCAATGTCACGAGGGCATACACAATGCATGGGCAAACAACGTCTGCAAAGCACAACAGTGGTCGAAAGACAATCCTGTCCGATAGGGACAGGAGGGCATTAAAACGAATTGTAGCAGCTAAAAAGTAGACCACTGCAATGAAAATTACGTCTGAACTCAATTCCGGCCTACAGAACCCGGTTTCATCAAAAGCAGTGCGACGGGAACTTCATAAAATGAAAATTCATGGCAGGGCCGCGATCGCCAAACCTCTGGTCACAGCAGTAAATGCGAAGCGGCGTATCCAGTGGTGCAAGGACCACAAGGAGTGGACGCTTGATTAGTGGAAACACGTAATGTATTCCGATGAATCGACCTACACCTTGTTTCCAACAACCGGTCGTGTATACGTATGGAGAACACCGTCGCAGGCCTATGATCCAGACTGTCTGCGCCCAACTGTAAAGCATGGGGGTGATTCTGTTACAGTATGGGCAGTGATATCGTGGTTTTCTGCAGGTCCCATCATAGCCCTGCATGGAATGATGAATGCTAAGGCGTATGAGGCCATTTTGGGGGACCAGGTTCTACCCATGGCCCACACATTGTTCCCGGATGGTGATGGCATCTACCAAGATGATTTGGCACCCTGTCACGCTGCAAAAACGGTGCAATCATGGTTTGAGGAGCATGACCAGGAGCTATCACACCTCCCCTGGGTCCCACAATCACCAGATCTGAACATCATTGAGCCATTGTGGTCTGTGTTAGAAAGGCGTGTTCGGTCTCATTACCCTCCACCATCATCCCTTAAGGAACTGGAGCATGTTTTGGAGGAAGAATGGTACAACATTCCACACACCACGATTCAGGAGCTGTATACGTCCATTCCACGTCGTATCCAAGCTGTTTTGGACGCAAAAGGAGGCCCCACACCATACTAGGTATGATTTTCACAGTTTTTCAAATGTTTTAGATTCTTTTGTCCAACCCCTGTATATATATATATAATAAATCACAGCCATATTCAATCCACTAGTGGATGAGGCCTCTCCCCGAAGGGAGGAGTTGGTCTACTGCTCCCACGCTGACCAGACGGGTTGGGATATATATATATATATAAGAGCAAGAACAGACAACCGGTCTTGAGTTATGGTGTTCCTTAGATAGGTCTTGACGAGCTTGAGCTTAGAAAAGCTCCTCCCGACAGACAACAGCAACGGGAATCGTGGTTATTATTCTCAGTGCAATATAATTGACGTCCATTTCACCGGCCTCCCAATTTTTGGAGAGAGAAAAAAAAAACATTTTTTATTGCAATCGTTTGTGCACGCATTTTTAGCGTTTGTGCACAATTACAACACGACAAAAATAAAATAAAAAAATTGGGGGCTGGGGAAACGACAGCCCCCCCCCCCCCCCACTTACTTGGATCCATTTTTTTTTTCATTGGAATCGTTTGTGCACGCATTTTTAGCGTTTGTGACAATTACAAATTGAAAAATTAAAAAATAATTGGGGCGCTGGTGAAACGACATCCCCCACTTGCTCAGATCGAATGGGGGCTGGGGAAACGACAGCCCCTCACTTACTCGGATCGAAATTTCTTTCATTGGAATCGCTTTGCATCGTTTGTGCACGCATTGTTAGCGTTTGTGCATAATTAGAAATTGAAAAATTAAAAAAAAACTAATTATGGGTGGACTGGGGAAACGACAGCTTACCTACTTACTCGGATCAATTTTTTTTTTCATTGGAATCGTTTGTGTACTCATATTTAGCGTTTATGCATAAATACTAAGTGAGATAATTCCTATTCAAAAATGGCCACCATCTCCTCATTCTCCAATTTTTCGAAAATAAAGAATTGTTATTGCAATCGTTTGTACACACATTTTTAGCGTTTGTGCACAATTATTGAGATAATGCAAATTCAAAAATGGCTTCCACAATTTCCTCAGACCCCCTTTTTTTTAAAAAAATAAAAAAAAAATTATTGCAATCGTTGGTGCATCGTTTTTGCACGTTTGTGCACATATTTTTAGCGTCTGTGCACAATGAAGTGGGATAATGCAAATTCAAAAATGGTTACCACCATTTCCTCTGGCCCCCCCACCTTTTTCCAAAATAAAAATTCTTATTAATTCTTTTTGGAACGTTTATCCATTCACTTTTAGAGTTTGTGCACAATTATTAAGTGAGATAATGCCATTTGGAAAATGGCGGCCACAATTTTCTCAACCCAGCTTTCAAAACTAAAAAAATCTTATTGCAATCTTTAGTGCATGGTTTTTGCACGTTTGTGCACACATTTTTAGCGTCTGTGCACAATTATTAAGTGACGTAATGCAAATTCAAAAATGGTTTCCACCATTTCCTCAGCCCCCACCCATTTTCCAAAATAAAAAAAAATGTTATTGTAATCGTTTTTGGAACGTTTGTCCATGCATTTTTCGAGTTTGTGCACAACTATCAACTGAGATAATACCATTTCAAAAATGGCGGCTACCATTCTCAGCCCTCAATTTTTCGAATATAGAAAATTCTTATTGCAGTCGTTTGCGCATCGTTTGTGCATGTATTTTTAAAGTTTGTAATTATTAATTGAGAATGGTGGCCACCATGTTCTCACCCCCAAATTTCAAAAATAAAAAAAAACTTACTGGAATCGTTTGTGCCCGCACTTTTAGCGTTTCTACACAATTATTAACTGTGATATTGTCAATTCAAAATGGCGCCAGCATTTCCTCAGCCCGTAATTTTTCCAAAATAAAAAAAATCTTATTGTAATCGTTTGTGCACGAATATTCAGCGTTCGTGCGAAATTATTCAGTGAGATAATACCAATTCAAAAATGGCGCCCACCATTTCTTCAGTCACCTATTTTTGAAAAATAAAAAATTCTTATTGAAATCGTGTGCGAATCGTTTGTGCACAATTATTACGTGAGATTACGCCAATTCAAGAAATTATTTGGAGATATGGCCGTTCAAAGTTCACGCACCCTCGAGAGAGTTGTTTGTGTTACTCCAGATTTTGGTAGTGCTGGGTAGCACTTTAATTGTACTGATTGTGTTACCCACTTTCAACTTTTGTGCTGGTTTCGTTTAGGGGATATACCCGTTCAAATTTAAAAGATCAACTTCACGCGAGGGCCCCGCAATGTTTTTGCTGGTCGACTATCTTGTTGTGCTGGTTTCGTTTACGATATAATAAGATGAAATTAATTTTATGGGCGGTATCAGCACTTTGGCTTATGCCCATCCCGATAAGGGGAAGGCCCTTATCTTTGTCACATCTAAAAATACCTGTTAAGAAAATAAAATAGTATAAAACTGAAGATGTAAATTTTTTTTTAGAAACATAAAATACTGTACTAAAGGACCAGTATAAAAATTAGTGAAAATTTAGGATGTCTGTGATTTTTAATATTTCAAGGTTAAAATCAGAAGGTTGTAATTGGACCTTCACAATGTAACAGAAAATAAGTTAAAACGTAACATCTGAAAGATATAATTATCTCATATAGACGGTGATAGGCTCCATTGGGATGAAGATCAAGAAAAATATTACATTCTAAGTTTAGGCTTAAATTTAGGTTTAGATTTCCTTTCTACATGATTCCAATTCGTATTCATCAGATTGTCCTCAAGGTAAAAAATGAGCTTGGTTGATCGACTGTATGTGGAGACTCTCCTGAGCTACCTGAGCAGACAGAACATGTGTCAGACCCTTAACGGGGTCTTCTACTTCTGTCAACGCTAGAAAATTTACTGTTGGTGCTTATGGACAGAAAATGGATACCGAATATCTTCATTTTCTAAGGAACTAGATATCTTTAATAGAAAAGAAAAGTTTTGGAGCATTCTTCAGAAGTTTACGAACGGGTTGAAATACTTAGAACGTACATTTGTTTCCTAGTTTTTCAGAAACAAATTATTAAAAAATAAATAAAATTATTTTGTTTTCTCTAAATTACAATATGACTAACTTTGCAACCAACTACGATAGAAAGATCAACTTTTTTTTGTTTTATTCCTTGTGAACAAACGATTCTAATAATTATAATTGCAAACATATCCGATACACCAATAAAAAAAAAATATTTTTATATAGCTATTCTAGTCCACCTCTAAAAGGTTTGATGAGGGTAAGCCACGCCCCACTCTAGGCCTGGCAGTGGAAGGGGTGGGAAGTTGGAGAAGCGAATGCCTGAATATGTGTATACCGCTTGAATGAAACACGTTTTCGACCAGTTTCTGTGAATTCCTGCGAAAAATTGCTCATTCTGTAGAGTTTGTGTTATTCCTCAATGGTTCCATGCTAAGAGGGTGGAAGTGGTGAGTGGGGGAGGATCCCCCCCCCCCCCCAGCTTTTGCTTCCCCATGGAAGTTATTATTCTAGCATAATGCAATATATTATTTCGACTTTCCTGACCGTGTATTGTCTTCACTCATTCTATACCTCTTCTGTATTTCTTGCATTATTTATCACATAAAGCAGATTTGTGTAGTACTGTAACAAAAGCATTACTTACAGCTGTAAAATATAATTTTTAATCTTACAGCAAACTTGCGTTTGTTGCATATATCATAGTTCAGTAGTTTATCCCACAGCAATTATTAACAAGTATAATATTTACAAAGCACTGTGAATACTAACGAGCAATCTTCCCAAACAGCTAATTCAATCATCATTCGGAAAAACGTTATAGTCTATACCAGGGGGGTCTCCAACCTTTTTTGGCAGCTGGCCAAATTGACTAATTAGGAAGAGAGCGATGGCCGCATTATAAAGGATCAACTCAATAGTAATATAGAAATTTTCATTTAGTAATTATATTGCAAATTGTATTAGTAACAACAAATATAATACAAAATCGTGTGTACCCCAAGTAGCAAATTCTTGTTGGACCATTGAAAATCTGATTGTACGTTTTAACATTAGATTAACATTTTTCAGTACTGTTCGACCTACGTACTATTTGGTCGTTGGTCGCTACCTTATCGTTAGCGATAACATTGGCCCTAAAAGCGAAGTTCAACGTAGAGCAAACTATATGGTAATTCCAATGTACATGTGGCCCAATGTTAGCCCAAATTATTTTTCAGTTGTATGCACTCAAAATAGTAAAAAGTTACATACTGAGGAAATTTACTATTTTAGTAAACCGAATTATGCATATTTTTACAGTAGTTTTAGAAAAAAACTGGACCTTGATTACATTATGCCTTTATTCAATGACATGTTTTACTCTCTCGTCTTCATTTATAATCGAAAAATTTTCCACGTATCTGTGGATGGATTCGAACCTGCAACATTGTGATTTACTATCCATTGCTTCAGTTACTACACCACGGAAACACTTTAATCCTAATAATACGTCAATTATGCACTTCATCAATTCACACAGGGCGACCTAAGACCCAACGCTAGATAATTTTATTCTCTGTACTTGCGCGCTGAATGACTTAAAATAGAAGAGTTAATTCTCTATTATCATTTCTACACAAACGAATACATAGTAAAATTCATTCAGAAAAATGATTACCCGAAATAAGGTTGCAGGTCCCACAAAGAGTTACTCGACTTCGTAATGCAGTCTTTCCCCTCTCGCCCCAAAGGACCTAAATATTAATTAAATTTTTCCAACGCCTGTTTAATTTCTCTCCTACCATATGGCAAAGTTGTGATAGATGATTTTTTTTGGAATTCGAAGACATATTTTAGAATGTTTGTTTATCTCCCTATCAGCTGGCTATCAGAAGTAATTTAGATCAACTATTTTATCTGCGTAATTGTCTTGCAGGGAAGGAGTAGTTAAAACACTTCCTCGGAAGAGAAAAAAACAAACAAATAAAAAATCATTAGCTAGAGTGAAAGATTTTACTCACTTAAAAATAGTATTTTCCATCAACTGAAATCAAAGGTAGATTGTAACCTAACAATTCCTAGCCTAAAATATTAAGTAATGGCTTTCTTATAAACAAAACGAAAGCGCCCCGTATAAATTCGAATTATAACGTATTTTAAAAAATAAACTCGAAGTGATAGGAACAAATGGAGATTACTAAGCGAATGCCGTGGCCTGCCAGTTTTAGTCAGTCATAGATTTTCCCACCAGAGTCCATTACTAATCCAACCGTGTATGGATTATCTCTGTAGAACTTGTGGCTACTGAGGTCTAGTAGGGTCACAAATGGAGAATACTAAGCGACTGGAAAGGACCTGCCAGTTTTAGGGTCAAAGTTATATGTTATTCCAGGGTTTCAGGCCGTGTGACATGCAATAGTTCTTCTGTTTACATGCCTCCTCTATTGACAGTTTTTTCAAGAATAAAAAGGCAGACCGTCTCTATAGGTACATCTGCTGCGGCTACAACCGCTATTAGGCACATGAGTATTGATAAACACAGACCGTGATGTTCGTTAGTGAGAATAAAAGTAACGTTAGGACATTTTTTATACAAATCAGATAAAGAGAGTTTTCAATTAACTTTAAACTAAACTCTAGCCTGAGTTTGTACATCATTTCTTGCATTGGCCCTGGCATACAGTTCTTGCCCTGGCCCAAACATACAGTTCTTTCCCTGGCCCAGTTGGGAAAAATATAATCACAATAAGCCCAGGCCCAACAAGAACACGGGAAGTTCTGGCAATTTATGGCCCGAGCCCGTGCAGACCTCTAATATACAAGTCTAGCGTTCTTATTAAATTGATTAATGATTAAAACCTGATTCATCAAAACCATTATTATTTACGTTTTTAAAACATTGAAAATTGACAAGAGACAAGAAAAAATAATGAGTAAATACTTCATTTTCTCTTGTGTTCAAGAATTTATTTATGGATTTTAGGCATCTAAGGATCAGGCCGGGATAGGGGAAGCACAACGATGTACAAAGTAGGGATGTCAACGACTTGCTCGACTCGAGTCGAGTCGGCGCTCAGTAGTCAGTGTCAAGTCGAGTCAGTGGTCACAACGGCTCGATTCGGTGCTCACTTTGTGCTCGAGTCGGTACTCAGAACTGCTCGAGTCGAGTCGGAGCCCACTATATGCTCGAGTCGGCGCTCACTATGTGCTCGAGTCGAGCCGAGTCGCTGCTCAGAGAGACTTACACTGTGGCTCGGTTACAGTGAGTCGAGCTCGAGCGACGACTCGACTTGAGCGTTAGACTCGCCTCTCGAGCCGAGCGGATTAACATAACAGTCAGAAAAGGAGTCAGTGGACGATGTCATAGTAATGCAAAGTTATCTTGCCTCATAATTTATACACAGGTATCTCAGTCTTCTACTTGTTCAGTTATTAGAGAAAACTTAGAACATCAAATTATGTTGCCAAGAAGATCAATAAACAAACTTCACATCGACTATCATGCTTTCTACTATCATTGTTTCTAAAGTTAGTAGGAAAGAAAAAACAAATAGTGAAAGTAAATTAACATAAAAAAGTAATAAAAAACTTTTAAAGACATTCTTTTCTTAATCAATTTGTACAAAAAGGAAAAAAATAATTTTGTTTAAGCATGCCTAAAAAGAAAAGCATGAGCGCGCTCTCATATACTGTCGCTTCATAAATTCTTGAAATGACGCGCCCCATTCTTTTTTTTTAGTCATGCATAAACATTTTTTCTTTTTAGTACGAATTGATTAAGAAAAGAATGTCTTTTAAAAGTTTTTTTTTTTTACTTATTTCAATGTCGACTCGCTCGATTCGAGTCGAGTCGGTGCTCAGTACCTACTCGAGTCGAGTCGAGTCAGTGGTCACAACTGCTCGAGTAGAGTCGAGTCGGCGCTCACTATGTGCTCAAGTCGAGTCGGCGCTCACTATGTGCTCAAGTCGAGTCGGCGCTCAGTAGCTGCTCGAGTCGAGTCGGTACTCAGAACTGCTCGAGTCGAGTCGGTACTCAGAACTGCTCGAGTCGAGTCGGTACTTAGAACTGCTCGAGTCGTTGCTCAGAGAGACTCACGCTGAGACTAGGTTACAGAGAGTCGAGCTCGAGCAACGACTCAACTCGAGCGTTAGACTCGCCACTCGAGCCGAGCGGATTGACATCCCTAGTGCAAAGGCAGAGACCCTAGCCTTACAGAAGGTACCATCCCGGCATTCGCCTGTTACGACTAAGGAAAACCTCAGGATGGCCGGCCGGAGCAGGGTTCGTACGCTCGACATACCCAATGCTGCTTGGTTGGCAGACATACTACCCCTAATTTTTTCTTGTGTTGTGGCAGTTATGTTTGTTAATGTTAGGATAAGGAATTCAATTATTTTTCATTATTTTTTCTTACTTCTTGATTAAATTCAAAATGTTTTACCGAATTTTTGAAGAAATTATAAATTCATTTTGATCTGGCCCCGGCCAAGACTCAAAAGCTTTTGTTCCTCTAAAAGTGATTCAAAATTGTCGCGCTTATTGCAAAGGGAGCAAAATCAACCCCAGTTTCTATTTAAAATTTTGAAGTTGCCTCCCGCAGATATATTCCCGGGATGCCACTGCTTTCAGCAACATCATCATGTGATTCTGCACATGCACTTTGATATGTACATTTTTGTTTTATTGCAAAGCTCTACCATATGTGCAATAGGAGCCGAATTAAAGCCCTGGTACGAAGGTTGAGAACTACCCCGTATACAGGATGTGTTTAAGACTAATGTAACGTTGTCCACATAAGATAGACTTAAAAGTGAGCTGAGTTATACAGACTTTTACAATAGCCTAGTCGTAAAAATAGGCCAGTAATAATTGAATTTTTTTTTCGGAGGACGCATTACTTTCTGATGTTTTTTTTCAACGCCTAAAGGGCTATGTATGGGAGCTACTAAGTATAGCTAATAGGGCCATTTGTCCCTCCCTGGCTTTGTACTCTTATTCTTAAAAAGAGTAATTACCTTTTTCCAACGTCTGTTTAATTTCTCTCATAATAACCATGGCAAAGTTATGGTAGATGATTTTTTTTTTTTTTTTTTTTGGAATTCGAAGATATAATTTAGAATGTTTGTCTATCTGCCTATCAGGTAGCTATCAGAAGTAATTTAGATCAATCATTTTCTCTGCATAATTGTCTTGCAGGGAAGGAGTAGTGAAAGATTTTACTAAATTAAAAATAGTTGTATTTTCCATCCACTGAAGTCAAAGGTACATTGTAATCTAACAATTCCTAGCCTAATAATCTAAAAAACTAAGTAATAGTTTTATTATAAATAAAACCAAAGCGCCACCGTATAAATTCGACTTATAACATATCCCCTCAGAAAACTTCAAAGTCATAGGAACAAATGGAGTTTACTAAGCGAATGCCGGGGCCTGCCAGTTTTAGTGAAATTCATAGATTTTCCCACCGGTGTCCATGACTAATCCAACGGTGTATGGCTTATCTCTGTCGAACTTGTGACTACTGAGATCTAGTAGGGTCACAAATGGAGAATACGCGTACTAAGCGATTCGAAAGGACTTGCCAGTTCTAGTCACATTCATAGTTTTCCTCACCATTGCAGACCATGACGAATCCAACGGTGTAAAAATCATCTCTGTCAGACTTGTAGTTACTAAAATCTAGGAGGGACACAAATGGAGAATACAAAACGATTTGAAAGGACCTGTCAGTTTTAGGGTCAGTTATAGGTTATTCCAGGGTTTCAGGCCTTGTGACATGCAATAGTACTTCTGTTTACATGCCTCCTCTACTCACAGTTTTTCCAAGAATAAAAAGGCAGAACTTCTCTATAGATATATCTGTTGCGGCTGCAGCCTATATTAGGCACATGAATATTGATAAACACAGGCAGTAAGTTGCTCGTTAGTGAGAGTAAAAGTAACGTTAGGATATATTTTTTATATATAAATCAGATAAATAGAGTTTCATATAACTTTAAACTAAATTAAAGATTTTTTTTCAGGAAACCACACAATAGACCTTGCAACTCTTCCAAATATCACCCCATTCCAAATATGATGATGTTATGCTGTTACAAAATTCTCATATCTCACCACCTCTACATACAATTTTTCAGGTATGTGCTGTTTTCTAAAACAACATGTTTACATTCGCGTCGGCACCTGTTGTAGAAGCTGAATAAAGAGGGGATTTGTGTAGTCCCCTCCCTTCTTTTTTCCCTCGGACTAAAAGCGAAGACAGGAGCGGGGCGCGGCTGGCTTACCCTGATCAAACCTTTGACAGGTGGACTGGAATAGCTATGTAAAAGTACTATTTTTTTATTGGTTTATGAGATATGATTGCAATTAAAATTATTAGAATCGTTTCTTCACAAGGAATAAAACAAAAAAAAGTTGGTCTTTCTAGCGTAAGTGGTTGCAAAGTTAGACATATTGTAATTTGGAGAAAAAATAATAATTTTATTTATTTTTTAATAATTTATTTCTGAAAAACTAGGAGACAAATGTACGTTCTAAGTATTTCAACCCGTTCATAAACTTCTGAAGAATACTCCAAAACTTTTCTTTTCTATTACAGATATCCAGTTCCTTAGAAAATGAAGATATTCGGTAGTATATAAAGAGGGACAGGTAAGCGATAGAAAGCTGCCTTCACATCCTTAGGAAGATGTAACATGCCAAATGTTAAAATTAGAGACCCTGTAAGTTGTAGTTGGCCAGTTGTTCTGCCGTTGATGCGTCTAACATTCACTAGGCCCTGACTGCTGAGTTCTCTTTTAATCTCCTCTTCAGGAACGTCTATAAGATCCTAACAAGATATTAAGCCCTGTGTAAAATTCAGTAGGTGGTGTAGCTCAAGTTTAACTTCAACAGGTCCAATTGATGTCATCTTCAGGAGATTATTTGTCTGTTTATCGGTAGATGTTTCCACTAATAAAGTTTCATTGCGAAGCTTTTTAACAGAGTGTAGTTCGCCTGCAACATAATGAAGCTGTTTTTGTATGAGAAAAAAGCGATAACCCCTTCAAACCACCTGGACTTTCTGTTATGTTCTTTACTTTAATTACAAGATATCGTACAATATTAGGTACAATACTTCTCTGTTCCTCTACTGCTTTATTCTTTACGTTTTCACTGGTTGATTCACTAACTGTATGCGCCTTCTTATTTTTATCCTCAGGTGTCTTCTCTTCATTCTGTCTCTTCTTCTCATTCTTCAGCTTGTCTGTCCGCGAAGGCGAGTTCTTGTTAGGATGTTGTGGAGCCATAGTGAAAGAAATCCGTAAATGTTCACACTTCTCCGTTTTCGTTCTGAGGAGTCAACGGAGCTGTGGGGTCCTAACATCAACATCCTTTTCAGCAAGCTGGAAATCGAGGCGGAGTCATAAATGGCTTGGCGTACAAATCATTTGCACTTCCGAGTGATGAATACTTGAGACACCCACTCCCTAAGTGTTAACGAGATCTATTTCCAGATAGCTCCCCAATGGCGAACTTCCCAGCCTCAACGAGCTAGACCAACCAAAAATCTGCGTTACGAACTAGGCGCAATCCAATGGTTTCGCCCCCAAGGGCCATTGTCAATGCAAATACATCCTATCACATCCTTTTTCATTGCGGGGAGGCATCAGTCGCAACAGAAGAGATGAAATAATAAATGACCCGTGGATGAAAAATGAAACGAATGAAATGAAATTATCTCTGCTGGTCCTCCTTTTGAGCAGCGTTGATGTTTAACTGCTAGTGCTGATTGCAGCCTGCGAAAGCCGACTGGACGATGGGGTCGCCAAGTCCCGACGCCGTTACGAGCATAGATGGTCTGCTACTAGGTCTATCCCGTGTATTTGAATCACGTTGCGGTATGTAGAAAATGCTGAAAGTGGGTAGAACAACCAGCACAGTTTCAGTGCTACCCAGCACAATAAAAATATCGATCAGCACAAACGCTTGGGGGACTAACGTCGCACAGGCCGAGAATCCAGCAGAAAATGTACCTCCTCCATTTTCCTTTCGTTTTCCTGTATCTCAAAACCCCTTCCAAAAATAGGAAAAAAAATTTTTTTTTTTTTCGTAGAAATTATTTTCTTCGACCAGAGGAAATTATGAAATTTGAGTTACATTTTAAAAAAATACTTAGGCTACAACAAATTCTCAGGCTCTACAAGAGTATGAGGCAAGTTATCGGCCAGGGTCTAAACTTAAGGTACAATCCCAGCATTCGCCTAGTTTTAGTGAGGGGTTAAAAATAAGTCAATTGTATGCCATTGATGTCGAGAGCTAAGACAACCTATCTCCAAAGAGCCGCTACCCCTCCCTCTCCCTCTGTTTTTATTGAAATGTGCTTTTACTTGAACAAGAAAAGAAGTATTCCGAGTAGAAGAAAAACTCCTCAGTTCTAAGATATTGATGCGTGCACAAACGATCCGAGTAAGTGGGGGGTTGTCGTTTCGCCAGCCCCACCCCCATTTTTTTTTTAATTTTTCAATTTGTAATTGTGCACAAACGATAAAATGCGTGCAACGATTCCAAAGAAAAAAAATTGGATTCGAGTAAGTGGGGGGGCTGTCGTTTTCCCAGCCCCCATTTTTTATTTTTCTATTTGTAATTGTGCACAAACGATTGCGATGAAAAAAAATGGATCCGAGTAAGTGGGGGG
>JAGDQP010020446.1:13335-33266 GCA_022664845.1 Lepisma saccharinum | reverse complement strand
CCATTGGTAGAGGTGTTAATAAAGTTTGTGAATTGTGCTCGTTGACGATCGGATCGACTATGGATATTTATATCAGCCATGATGATATAGGTTTTGAAGTTATCAGAGATGTACTGAAAGAACGGAAGCGGTATTGGGTGGCCTGGGCGTACATAAATAGTAACGAGAGTGATGTAGAGATTTTGAAAATAAACTGTGGCGATCAGATGTTCAGGAAGGTTCATAGGAGGTGCCGGATGAAGGCGATGTGGGGTGGTAGGTTTGTAGCCTATGGCTACTCCTCCGTTAGCTCTGAGTGCCGGTGTGGTATTTTCACGTCTGATGAGGTGATAGCCACGGATTTTGCAAGGTGATGTGGCAGTGAGATGAGTTTCATTGAGGAGAAATGCGTGTGCTTTTTCTTCGATTAGAAGTGCTTCAAAAAGCGGCTTGTGTGTTGTAAGTGAACTGATGTTTACAAATAGTATGACCAAATCCATAATTAAGTGTATGAGGAGTTGGTTGGTATGATTAGTTAACAGGTTTTGGTGGAACAGTAACGAAATGTACATACGGACCAGAATATGTTGCATGAAATTTCACCTGAAATACTTGTTTTGCGGCAGTTTGAACTTGTTCGAGAATATGAGGTCTATGAGCAGGTTGGATGTTTTGTAACGTTAATGTGATGAATGATAGTAGCTGTTCGATGGTAATTGGTTGAGATAAAATTGGATGTTTTTCGATGTTGATTTCAGGTTCGGTAGTTTGTTCTGAGACTCTGAGAGGTACTATGAGGTCAGGTTTGGCTGGTTCAGGAGGAGGTCTAGCTTTGCACTGATAGCTGTAGGTCGGATGTGATTGGTTACAAGTAGAGCATTTAGGAGGTAGCTGAAGGTTTGAACACTGACGGGTTGGGTGATTACCTGAACAGAAACCACATTTAGGCTGATTGGTGCATTGATGTGTAGGGTGAGAGTTGTAGCTTTGACACTTTTCGCAACGAATAGGCATGGGTGGTGGAGTGCGTGATGGTTCGACCCTATGGTGTTTACGATAGATGAATGCTCCCAAGGTAAGTAAATCGTTAATGGTTTCCTGCGAAGTAGTTAGAACACGTACTAGATATGTGGGACCGGCATTGCATTTGATGCGAATAATGCGTGTGAATTCGTATGCTTCTTGGCGCAGTTCGTCAGTGATTTCCTCTTCAGTCCAGGTAGGGTCGACACCTCGTATCACTACGGAGAGCATCGGAGGTTTTCGTGGAGGTGGATCTTGTTTCGTGCGTTGTGAAGTTAGATTTATCATGGTGGCTGATTTACCAAAGATTTCCATGCTGTGTTTGTCTCGAATGTATGTTGCAAGGTTTGGATCTGGTGATTTAATTATCATACCGTTCCGTGTGGGAATGATTTGAGCTATGGTCTTACGAGGTACATATTTGCAAAACTGAGTAAGAATTTGTTTCGAGTTCTGAAATTTAGTATCGTACTTGCTTAACAGAAATGAATATGCAGTTTCCTGAGAGATTGAGGCTGAGTCTTCTATAGTCATTTGATCAGATTCGTTGTCACTAGCGTTCGTTTGGACGTGTTGTTTCTTAGTTGGTGGTGAGTTACTTCGTTTCCTATCTATGGGTGTGACCGGAGTACGAGACCGAGACCGAGAACGAGATGGTGCTGTATTGTCTTGCCGTGATTTTCTGCCAGTAACTGTTCGCCATGAGCCGGGTGTTGGAACCGTTTGGGGAAGTCCTGGGTGTTTTCCGTTCGCCATATTATCAATCAGTCCTGGGGCCGAAGCCCGTGAAAGAAGGAGAGAAAAAAAGATGAAAACGAGAATCAAAATGGCTGATGAAATGATCAGTCTTTGTGCAATGACTGCTGTCTCCAGCTAACTTCACCCTCCGACAATGAAAATTGCCGTCGATCCTAATGAGATCGTATGCGCAGTGTTCTCGCTTGTGCGTATTGCTTCACAAGGTCCTCGATACTGCACTAACAACTCCCAGTTAGGCTAGGTTTAGTTATGTGATGATTTATTTTTTAATGAAGGTTTGAAGTAGGATGACAATTCTTTATCTGTGAATAAGTGTTGCAGGCAACTCTAGCATACAGTAGCAATAGCCTTTCTTCGTAAACAGTATTTATCTTGAATACAGTGTCCCTCATCACTCTAGTAATAAATATTGTAAATGACATGTTAGCTACTTGGCTAACCAGGCAGCTCTCCACAACGGACCAGCATGCACAATGCCATCTATGAGCAAGTATTAAAAGTCCTGGCTCTTTCTGTCAATACTGCTATGAGACACTCCACTAGAGTCCAGCTGTTCCAGATCTCTCGTAAGATAGTTCCTCTGTAAGAAATACGAAGTATTCATTAGGACTCTTGAAGCCCAAGATGATTTCGATTGTCTAATGGTTCGATGAGTTCGAGAGATCACAAGAGAAAGCACTCTGTTTGAAGGCTTACTACAGCTCCATCTGTCGCGGAGAACCATAAACGCCATATATTCAGAAATAGCAAACTCTCTAGAGATTCTCTTTCCAAAGAATGCCGACGAAGGAAAGCTGAAAGATCTTGCAGAAATTGTGTCCTATTGAGTCACTTTTGTTTCTGAACCTATCATCAAAACAGAGTACAGCCTGTGATGTGAAAGATGACGCGCAAAACCAAACAAACCTCTCGATATCATGGATACATTGCATGCGTGTGATCCAACCTTCTTCCCGTCAATCAGCAAGCTTCTGCAAATCTTCGTTTGCTTGCCCGTTTCAACAGCGTTGGTGGAGAGATCCTCTTCTTCATTGAAAAGAATCAAATCATATCTCCGAAACAAGATCGGTGGTTTACAGGACTCTTACTCTTATCTATTCATTCCAACTTATCGCCTGATGTTGACAAGGTGATCGACGATATTGCTACCAGTGGAGGGAGGAAAATATTTCCTTAAGGAAACTTTCAAAATTGAGTTACAGGTACTAACAGGAATAAAGATTGTGAGTATAGTTACCAATAAGTAATGATTTTTAACGGTTTCAGATGTGTCATTCCGAGTCATAACCAGTAGCCGGTGGGCTGTGAAGCAAGAGTCCATAAAAGTGGAACGTAGAGCTCATGTTCGTGTTTGTCATCTTATAATTTTTTCTGTTGGAGAAAGAACAGCTATGTAATTTATGCGCAGGTAGGTACACTGAAATTAGGATGTTTTTCCGCTTGTTTTCCAAAAGGGGTTTTATTTTTCTTGTTCCCCCGAAAAAAGTTTTGGCTACGTGCCCGTTCGTGTACCACCCTGTACTTAAAATGCAACGTAACGCAAGAATCTTCAAACATTTCTCGACGATTCGCTTAGGTTTTGAAATAGCACTCAAAATGTTTGCTAAATATTACCTTCAGGCAGATACATACATATTCAGAGAAAGTAAAAAAACAAGAAACATTAAATTCAGACGTGGTTGTTCAAAGTCTTATAGCAACTTAGTTGAAGTATTCTCTTTTTTTGAGACACTTTTCTTGTACCAAGAACCAAGTTCTTGCATGATTGTAATACTGACATCAACACTATATATATATGTTCCATGTGTATATATCTAAAAGAAGAGGAGAAAAGTCAGCAGCGTCCATCAAGAAGAAATTTTCTGGCGCCAAACACATTTTCCTCTCCATGCCAACGACAAGGAACAAGCAAAACTTCTTTTATTCGCCTCAACAAGGAAGGCTGCCTTTTCTCTCCTCCTCCCTTGTCTCCCACATTCGCCACTGCTTTGACATGGCGCTGCTGTCGGTAGTGATGCGGTGAAAACTCTCTTTTCCTGGAGAATTCTATTCTTTTCATTTTTTTTTTCTACGTTTTTATTTCCCATTTTTTTCCTTCTTCCTTTCTATCCTTCCCCACTATTTCAACGCCTCTTGTCACCGTCCACTACGCCAGTTTCCATAAGTTGGACGACACCTTTCAAATTCGTCTAATTTTGAGCCAAGTTTTGCTATCCTGCCAGATAATATCACAGGTTCTTTCACTCGGTTCTCTTTTTCGTCGTCGTCTTCTTCTTCTTCTTTTCGCTCTTTTATGGATGACGAGCTGAAGGAGGAAAGAAACCGTCTTTTCTTGTAAGAAATTGTGATCATTCAGCTGGAAAGCTGACCCACCACCACCCGTTTTTGGATATCTCCCACCCCTCTTTGCGACTGTGAGAATTTCTTTTCCTCTGACCAAATACTTAGAAATATATGACAAAGAAGAAAGATGGTCGCATAGTGTTTTGTTTTGTTTTGTTTCTTTGGTAGTATTAGGGTGGTTGTCACTCTGTGATAATCTTATATCAATTGGACTTTCTCATCTAAAAGAACTTTGGGTAATTGTGTCAAGGAACTTGAACAAAAGTTTTTAAAATGTTAAAATATCATTATTTATTTTTTTAAGGACTACTTTCCGACACACACTGATGTATTCTTACCCAGCAGTATATGTTTATAGAATACGATTTCCTCTACTTACAAGAAAGAAATAACATCAAAATCAAGTTTTAAGTCAGATACGGTACTCAATAATTTTTACTGAAGTAAGATGTGAATCCGTGTAATTTGTGCAAACGATTGGCTTGCCTGGTAAGTTAGAATGATAGATTTAATTCAAACTAACTTAATAATGCTAAAAATATATTTAACTGTAGAAGGAAATCAAACCTTTATTTTAAATTTTCTCACCAAAATCAATTTGTTTTTCAGTTGTTGCTTTTTCTAGATCACAATAATATCTTTATAATTGCAATGGGTCAAATAACGTTTACAACAAATATTCTGAATGCATTTGTTCTTCCGTCTTACTTAGACACAATTATAGCACAAAGAAACGTTTCATAAAATTATATTCCACGTATAATTAGCGTAGTATCATTAAAAATGTATGACATTTATACTCTACTTTTGATTATCTGTCATACTCTCATACATTCGTTTTTCTATCTCTTCTTTTTTTTCGAACGTCGATTTAACACCACGGTTCATGGCCGATCATGGTTTTCCTGCAAAGCACATTTGTTCCCAAATTTAAATCATTTTCACAAGTTCATTAATCAGGTTGCATATAAGAAATTACTCCAATAAATAACAGATTACATAGCGTGACTTGTGAAATGTCTGCTAAGACCATTGCACATATGTTCTCTTTTGTGTTAAAGACAAAAACGATAACTATTTTTTTTTTATCTACTGCCTCATTCACCTTTGTAGAATGTCTATCTAGTCACTTGTTTTCTTGGAAGTCTATATCTTCGTAAGTTTCGCTACAACTTTCCCGTGAAAATCTCCACTTGTAGGTATTGGTTCACATTTTAGGCTTGATCTTCAATTATTTCTTGTATGCGATAATCTTCTACTTGTTGGTATTGCGAACTTTTATAATCTTCTTTAACTTCTCTTAACATATTGTTCATTCTCATCTTCTTAATATTTTTCTTGTTGCTATATCGTTATGGTAAATTCCTTATCTTTATCAATATCTGGTAAGTCTTATTGAGTCTTATCCTTTGCTTTGTCCTCCTCAAGTTCAATCTTATTTGGTCTTAATTATTTTCATCTTTTCCAAGCGTTTAGCTTTTTTGACACTATTGATCTTCATATCCTCTTCCTTTGCTTGTATTTTCCACTCTTGTATGTTGTTATTTATGTTCTTGCATTTAGTCTGGATAACTTGTATCATATTACAACTACTATTTTGCTCATCAAGTCTTTATAAGAGATTTCACATTTAGTAATCTTCCCATTATAGTTGATAGCTGTACCCATGAGAGTTATTTCTTTATAATTTACTACAATTTCGTCAAATTTGGCCAAAAAGTTCTTCCCACTCTTGTCACCGTTTCACCTAGCGTCACATTAACATTAAGATTTCCCCTGATTTTGGTATCGTTTACATCTACGGGCTTAAGTCTGAAATACTAAATAATGATAACCGTTTGTACTGATGAACTTTTGATCTTCTGAAAAGAATCCAAGCTAAGGATTGAGTATGTAGCTTCTGTATCTTCCAATGCTACAGTTTCCATATCTATTAATATTATGGAAGTGATATATGGATAATTATTGAGGCCAAACCTTATAGCTCATTAAACTAATAAAGTAAATACTATTTATTGATGATGCAGATAGAATCTTCCTTTTTAAAATGGATTAGTTGGTGTTCTTAGAGAAACTAAAATATTGTTATACTGTTCTTGAAAGGACTTGAGAATTGATATCACAAAAGTATTATATGGATAATATACTTGACAAACAGAGGACTGTTGAGAGTTATTTTTGTTGTCCTGCAGAAATAGATAGATGTTATACGTATTGAAGATTCTACACCAATAAAGGAGAATAATGCTTACTGTTGATGAATATACATAGGAGATATGGAAGTTACGGTGTTTTCTATAAATGAACAACTAAGTTCTTAGTAATGTTAGAGATTACAAGTATTTGGGCATTAGTTTAGCTATGGTCAATTTTGAATAACTTAACTTATGCAACTTAATTTATTTAGTTACCTAAACATGTCTAAATAGGAATACATTGGGACGGTTCACCAGTTATTCACTGATTTTAAGAAAGCATACGAGGTCATCATTTTGGGTCTGTAGAAAACATTGAAAGGGTTGTGACACAGGAACTTCGAAGGGTGCCACTTGAGGACTTCCAGCAATGCTTCCGTGAGTGGGAGCAACGTCTGCGTCGGTGTGTAGCTTCCCAAGGGAACTGCTTCGAAAGTGACCATGTGGTTTTGTAATGCATTGTAAATAAACATGTTTTACAAACACAGTCTCATTACTTTCCTGACAGACCTCGTATGATTCTATCAAAAGGGAAAAGTTATACAGTATCCTGATACGATTTGGAATTCCGAAAAAATTGGTTCAACTAGTGAAGGTGTGTCTCAGCGACCCCATAAGCAGAGTACGGATAGGTAATAATATGTCAGATAGTTTCAACATTCGCAACAGATTGAAACAAGGCGGTGCCTTTTGCCTTGTCGCCACTACTGTTTAACTTTGCGATATAATATGCGATTCAGAAAATAAAAGAGGACAAAAATGGACTACCATTGAATGGTTTGAGTCAACTGTTCCTATACGCGGATGATGTAGACTTAATAGGCGATGATATAGATGCACTACAAAGTAACACCGATGTTTTAGTAGAAGCGTGCGATGAGATAGGTCTACAGGTAAATATAGAGAAAATACATGATAAGTCGAAACACAGGGAATAACGGAAATAGGTACATAACAATTAGGGATAAGGTCATAGAGAAAGTAAACAAATTTAAATACTTGGGAGCATTATACATAACAAGCAAAAATGAGGTCACGGAAGAAATAGAAAGTCGCTTAGTATCGGGGAACGCATGTTACTATTCAGACCGAAAGCTTCTAACATCGCGATTAATATCAAGGAAATCGAAATTGAAAATATACAGAACGGTTATTCTGCCGGTAATACTTTAGGGTTGCGAAAGTTGGAGTACGACCCTAGCAGATAAACATAAATTACGTGTGTTTGAAAATAAGGTTTTGAGACAGATATACGGGCCGAAACGTGCCGAGATGCCTGGGGAATAGGAGAGACTGCATAATAAAGAACTGCACGGACTGTACAATTCACCAGATGTAAAAATAATGAAATCGCGTCGGTTAAGGTGGGCAGGCCATGTAGCTCGGATGGGGGAAAACGAAGGTTATATTCTATCCTGGTTGGAAGGCCGGATGGAAGGAGACCATTGGGAAGACCGAGACGTCGTTGGGATGACAATATTAGAAGAAATCTTCGAGAAGTAGGTGTTTGTGATGAAAACAGCCTTTATGTTGGCCAGGATAGAATCCAATGGTGAATTTTTTTGTTACTGCGGCGATGAACTTGCGAGTTCCATAAGCCATAGAGTTAGTTAGTTAGATAGTTACCTTAACATATCTAGTAGGGATGATTAAATACTTATCACAGACATTTCAGCTACCAACATATTGTAACATGACTCCTGTCTTCTTTGTTCGGGTCTAGCGTTACTTCTATATAATTTACTTCTTGTAGCTAGCTCCGTCGTTGTCGCTGTGCGGTAGATTAATGAGATTCTTGATCAGGGTCAATGTTCTGGTTCCTGGATGTAAGGAAGACAATACCTAATGCTAAGGCATGCCCCAAAGCTACTCCACGTAGTGGGACGTACACCTGAAGATAGAAAACCAAGCTATGATCCTGTCAGTGCTTCTCAGCAACATTCGAGGACCAAAGCCAAGCTCTCCACTACGGCTAACTATCACAAGCTAAACGAAAGGCGACAATTCAAAATATGTATTTATTTCAACAGAGGATTAAAAACATAATAGCAACTTCTACACCTCTACCTCTAGATGCTGTTCCCGACATCAGCTATATGCATTCATAATGTGATTATACATCTGATATACATATTAGTTTATAAGATAATAACTTGCTTATAAAATTAATTTTCTTTCTGAAACAAATAACCTTGTAAAGAAATAAAATCATCTGCTTTTGATAACATCATAAAACCAACAAATTTACCATATACAAAAAAGTTGCTCACTTCAATTTTACATTAACAAAAGTAATGACATCTAGTGTCCTCCTCGTGAAACTTCAATTAACATATAAATAAGAATAACTATGTAATATTAGGATAGGGCCATATCAATATTAATACTAAAGATCTATTCTAACAATATATAAAATAACCGGTAGTTTCTTCATGTCCATCAAGACGATTAGCGATTAACACTCTAACACAGTACACACGTTGTCCTTCTTTATTACGTCTAAATACAGTAACATCAGGACTTTCTGTTTCAACTTGCTGTTCGCTATATGATGAGCAATAGTCTTACACTATATCTGGCTGCTGACCTTTTGTTATTTCTTCGGTTATCTATATTCTCTTTCAGTTATTATATTATCATCATTGCCATGATTATATTCATCGATCAAATTTGTACGATGAAGTGTATTTCGGTTATACATACACTTATTCTCGCTGACTTACTACGAGCTCCTTCATTAATCAAACACACGTTAGCTCTATTAGCATTTTCACTTCTAACTATTCTATAACATGGTTCACGTTTTGTCAACTGTACATTCCTATCCAGTAGTTGTTTATTGACCATTGTATTTTGTGAGTTCTTGTTTCTGAGTATTCCGAAACGGATTGTATTTTACAACAGTATCTTTACTTTTCCACCAATCACCATCCTGTAGTTCCATCATTACCTACATTCCTAACAACACAATGTTTTTGAACAGAAATGTATTCTTTCTTGCATGACTGTCATACGCAATTCCCGGATTTATGTTCCTAAATTTGGATACGAGTCTGTACACTTCCTGTTCCATACTTAGAGTTGACTTTCCATCAGTCCTAAATTTTTCAGAATCTTGTTTTGCTCTTTTCTTCCGGACTTATGTTATAATTTCTTAAAAACCAATACATAAATCACGATAAATGCTTAAATGGTATATCCTGTTTATCTCGAACCATCAACCAGCTGCATTTAACATGGCTAGCTTAACTAACTGTAACACTATCCATTTTCTCAGAGCTTATATAACGAACATATAAAGTCAGTCTTTCTAAATATTTTGTTGGACATATTTCGGTAATATCATCATTAAGTTGGCACTTCCAGAATTTCCTTCCACTTTGCTCTTCGGTTACTTAAATTTATTGGCATTCTCTTAAATAGTTGGTCCATAAAGCATTCCATTTCATCTTTATATATAGATATATATGGAAATCACTGCCCGAATCTCTGTTATTTGAACTTCACCCATTAGACATGAGTCGTCCGGTTGAAAAATTCGTTACGTCCAAAAATGCTTAAAATGAGATATAAGTATCGCTGGTTTCTTCATATCTTATGAGCCTATGATTATATTGAAAACCTCATTAATTTACCCTTTAAATCTTAACGAGAAAACTCATTATCATAAGGCTGCAAAATCCTTTTGTTTTTAGATGCTAGCTCCGTTTTCTTCGTTCATCATGGTCTGTAGAGGTTTCTCTAACCAATAAGTATGTCCTACTTGTTATTTCCTATTTCTTCCTCCCTTTCATAACTTTGGAGAGTTTCCAACTTTCAACAGCGTTAACATTTTTATGCTTACAACCTATGTTTTTAGCTTTCTGCATTAAAACATTGTATACAGTTTGCATTGGTCAGTTTGGGCATTGCATTCCAACTATCAATGGTCAGTTTGGGCACCAAGATATTAACTCACAGATGAGTGATCGTCCTATCTGGTCTCAGTGCATCACACGCCATAGCATAAACACCATTCCACACTATTCGAGGTTCCTCTGTTGGCTAACATGGATAAGAAACGCTTTCTGTTGGAGGTTTGAGAAATATCTAGTTCTCGGTGAAGATTATAGGGAAATTAAAATATCTATAAATCTCTTAATTGCTTCTAGGTTGTTCATTTAGAACTTAGAAATTAAACTAATGCTGAAATTGGAATCTTTTGCAAACAAAAATATAATATACAGGAACATGTTTCAAATTTTAAAATAACTTACCCTTAGTTCTTTTCTTGATCTTTTAAACGACCACGACTCAACTAGAACTTGTCTTTTAGGATTATGAAACGTGAACTCAGGATTTTGTATTTATACCCTCGGATGTTTGAAACGATGTTATTATGTGAGAAAGAATTAGATTTGTCGGAGATTGCAGAAGCGCTTCAATTTTTAAAGTACAACAAACAAATAGGAAAGTTACTTTTTTTTAAAATCTCATCATTATTTTCAGAATTTCGGAAAATGTATACAGTCGAAAAACTGTTAGGATTTGTATTCCGAAACCATTTAAGTTTTTTTTTAAACATATTTTAATACATAAGTTATAGAAGTTTTCAAAAACTTCTGTATTTTGTCAATTTATTTTAGATTCTTTAGAAAGGCGTGTAGAAGTGAAATGTTAGTTAGAATTTGATTGATTCCAGAACCGTTGAGCGTTGTTCGACATCGTCTAAGAACGTTTCATTACAATGAAAACACAAACACTAGCGGCACCCAAAAAGGACACTTCGTTTTCCTTCTGTCATTTTAGTGCGATGCTGTTATAATCTGAGAAACCAATAAATGTGTGCACTATATATTATAGTGAGTATTATAATTTTGAATTTTATTTATGGCCTTTAGACATCTAAGGCTCAGGTCGGAATAAAGAAGGGAAAAGAATTCGGGAAAATGTAGACCAGGGCCTATGTTGAAGGTACCTGGAGTGACTGGAGGAAAAACCCTGGAAAAACCTCGGCGACTCGGTAATGACCATTATAGTTTATTCATAATTGTAATTAAAGTCTGTCAATATTTCAATTTGCAGAGTGAATATTCTCGAAATGAAGATCTCTTGAACCATGTTTGCTAAGAAAACTTTGCGAATTTTCTCCCGTGAAAAATTGTGATCTTTGTTGAACATCCTGTATATGTAAAGATTGATGATTTACACAATGCACAACAGCTGCATTGTTTTACTAACTCTACGAGAAAGTGTACAACCAATCCTAGGCACAGGTGTGTTCTTACTGTTTAAAAACTTTCATATTGTTTAGGGTAGGATTCTAGAATAAACAACTTTTAGCTAGGAAATTGCATGCTGTTCGTTGTTAACAGCTTAGACTATGCATTACTTGCAGCAAATCGAGCATTAAATTTAGCAATAGCAAAGAGTATTCCCAGCAAGCCAAATGCCTAACCAAAATACGGTGATTTTGGTCGGGGCCCTAATTAGTAGTCGAGAAATAGTTGGGGAAGGTCGTCGGCGACTCATAAGTGGCGTTTGGTTGTCGGGCCATTTTCCGTGCCGCCGACGGTTCACCGACTTGCCGACATAGGGGCGAGACCCCGCCCGCCCACGCCAGCTTCTTGTTAGGATTTTTCAAAACCCGGCGTCTCCCTGCCCGTCGTCGGCATTTGGTAGGTTAAAGTCTTCAAATACGGAAAACAAAATAACAGCTCACTGAAAGATAATATGGTTATAATATTAACTGTAGGAAACGAAGTGTTGTATGTCTAGACTCATTGAATAACCGGCTAAGGTTGTGGAACTCGAATCACCACTGGGAGATATGCAGGCTCAAGCACTACATTTGGCCATCCTGGCTTAGGTTTTACAGGTCTTTCTTAGCTTCACCGGGCGAATAGTGGGATGGTATCTAGGATCAGGCCTAGTACGTTATCTTCTCAAACGTTCTCACTAACGAGGGACCATTCTATTTTTGACAATTCGATTTCGGAAAATGCTTGCTATCACCGGATTCGTACCCAAAGAAACCGAGAAAAACAAGTTTGTAGCTGCAGACCGTAAATAGAGTCGGAGATAAAGGGGTCCAAAGTTCGAGAACAGGACGCAGAAAGTGCATATAAACTCCATGTAATTTTGAAACGAGTGGAGGAACTGAGATCAAATGTGAGGTATGAGTAACGTGTGTGAAGCTCTACTGAATAGGTGTAGTGCGCATCATGTTGGCCATCTTAAAGGTCGCCATATCGGATTTATCGAAAAGAAATAAACGGAAAGGAAGGCATGTGGCATATCATTTGAGGCTAGCGCTTTCCCAGAAATTCAAATATAAGTTTATTTGTTACCAACCTTTATTCCGTGAGAAGGTATGGACCCTGGAAGTTGTGAAAAGGCGAAATTAACGGTTTGGGCTTCTGTCATTTCAGTATATGTGACCTGAGCCAAGAACATGAGCGAAGTAGTGCTGTGGGCACAGTGTTTGAATTATTGCTGTTGATAAGAAACTTTTATGTTGTTAAGGCAGTCGTGAAAGGTGCATAGGAATAACCGATATAAAGCCTGAAGGTGTCCAAGGTTCCCGAGTAATTAGTGCTAATCGTGCATTTACAACAGATCTGATGCACGTTTAATTGCATCTGTTGTGTACCTTAAGAATGATTGTGTGGTTGAGGCAAATATGGGAACAACAGTGAGCACATTTGAAGAAAGATAAAGATAAACAATCAGAAGCCAAAACCGTTAATTTCGCCTTTTCACAACTTCCAGGGTCCATACCTTCGCACGGAATAAAGGTTGGTAACAAATAAACTTACATTTGAATTTCTGGGAAAGCGCTAGCCTTCCTTCCCGTTTATTTCTTTTCGATAAACCCAATATGGCCGACATGATGAGCACTACACCTATTCAGTAGAGCTTCACACACGTTACTCATACCTCACATTTGATCTCAATTCCTCCACTCATTTCAAAATTACATGGAGTTTATATGCACTTTCTGCGTCCTGTATTCGAACTTTGGACCCCTTTATCTCCGACCCTATTTACGGTCTGCAGCTACAAACTTGTTTTTCTCGGTTTCTTTGGGTACGAATCCGGTGATAGCAAGCATTTTCCGAAATCGAATTATCAAAAATAGAATGGTCCCTTGTAAGGGTCGACAATCCATAAACTTCAGATGGTGTCCATCTGATAATATACGAATTATGAAAAAGGTTTTCTTAATAGCGTTACTTCGTCTTCGGTGAAGTCGTTATAATGCTCACCAATAATGAGACTTCCTCTCCTACTGTTAATATTTATATTGATGAAAATGATGATGCCGAGTTAACTTGTAGATGCCTTCGGTGGATTTAAAAGAAGGGTATAGAGTATGAGAATGCCCTCAATTGCTTCACATTACAAAGTAAAGCCTTTGGGACTATAGATTATAACGATGATGCCATTTCTTAGCTAAGATTTACGTATTCATTGCCGTCTTCAAGTAAGAGGTTTGAGAAGGAAACTCCAGGGACTTTTTCTAAGACCTATTTTCTAAGACTTAAAGAAGCGCGCTAAATAAAAGATTAAAGGCAAAACCTGCCATGGAAATCAATGCAACGGTTGGGATCAAGGGGGATCTCGTAGGAATAACGGCTAGCACACACAAAAAAATTAGCATGACGTACACAACTCAACGTCACGTAAACAGATTCTATCCAGTTCAGAAGTATTTTACCATCTCTTACGGCACACCAATAAGAACCAAGACAAACACAAGTAACATCTCGAGATGTTTCCAAAGGAAACAGGTCACAGTTGATTATTCAAGTGCGTAATTTCAAACTGCTTAAAAATAATTAGAATATTCCTTTTAGTTATTTAGTAGTAGCTGTTTATTTTCCTTGATTTAACTTACAAAGAAGGGACTGAAATTGCGACACTAATAAACAGTCAACAAAAACAAGAGCGAATGCGATATACTAAAAGAAGGAGCTATTTGTAATGATATCGAACAACGATTCATTTCACAGAAATGATTCTTAATTTATTCATATATTGCATTCCAATACGCTTCTTGTTTTCAGAAGTATAGTTCGCTCCCTCCCCCAGACTTGTTAAGAAACATACAGTAGTAAGTGCAAATATGTCAACTCTCACGCATTCAAGCTCTCAAGCAAAAACCTGCAATCTCCCGCACTTTCTCCCTTCCAGGTTAGCAAACCTCCCGCATTGGTACTTCTCTAGGTTGACAGGTTTGTAAGCGACATTCATTATTTCAAGAAATTGAAGTGAATTGTGTCACAAAAGGGATATGTGTAACTCAATCGCTTCATAAGCCAATAATACTCTGCGTGCATCCTCCGTGAAAACCGAGAAATTATGTTGTATGGAATAAATAATTTATAATATGCGTACTACGTCAGATTTGAATGCTGTTTTAATTGTGGGGTTAGGTGTACAATTTGCGGGGCAGCAGTGCATTTGGTTGCATTAGATGTAGAACACAACAAAGTGATTGAGGAATTTAAGGTTCTAATTCCTGGCGATTGACATCTTTTTTGTTAAGTGAAAATATGCATAAGACATGCTTGTTTTAATACGTTAGCGATTACAATTCAGATGATCAAAATAAAACATTTTTACGTTGTGCTTAAGCTAATGGACAAACCCCTCCCCCGTTCCTCCCAAGATAGTTTCACAAAGTAGTAGGAGGTACAGAGTTAGGTGTATGTATCTGCTGCACTCCACACAAAGAATATAAAACGCCTCATACTTGCTAGTATATACTTTCTCTTTCCCCTTTACTGCAAACATAATTTTAGACGGCACCACCATTCACGTTCTCTGACCAGTTAGTCGGTAGGTATAGAAAGAAGATGAGACAACAATACCACAGTACGAATAGATTATAGGTATTCGATATAACGTTAACAATAAAGACTTATATCAATCATATTGTTAACAACCAACCGTGGAGACGATTAGTTAAAATAACATTATCGGTTTTAATCAATTATACGCCAGGTTCTGAAGCTCCTTAGTCCTCAGTGTTCATAAAAACATTTTGTGGAATTGTTAACGTGTTATCCACTTGTGTGCATATACAAGAACAAGAACGACTTTTAACCATTTCTCGATAATAAGTAAATTTGGTTTCTAATACGTGTACGGTTGACTTTGACATAGTATTCTTTAAGAATGATGCATCTCTGGTTGATGGACGTTGTCCTTGTGCTTGACATCTTACGCCCGCAATTGTTCAAGGTTATGTAGTGTAGGATAGAGACTTGGAAGGGTCCTAGTGAATGCACAATTACTATAACCTCTTGCCGGCGAGATAGGCAAAAAAGACCTATCCGGAGACCTCAAGCATTGTTGGAACACATTTGACTGGAATTGGGTAAAAAGTACACCATGTCTGAGGGGGTCGTTGATTCGTTCTCAGCCCTAAATTCTAGTGTCAATCAAATAGGATAAGGGATTCGCGAACACCAGTCGTGGACACACAGTCGACCAAATGTTGTGTGAGTCAGTTGGTTCTCCGGCGTAAAATCGTACGGTACAAACGATCTTGCGTCCCTCTATCAACTTTAGAACAAATAGAGGCCCTCGCAGATGGTGGAGACCTTGAAGTGGTTGTGAGGCTTTCAACTAACATCCACCTGTACCACAAATACGAAAAAATCTTATGTTGGACACAAATAAATTACAGTGCAAATGGAAAATGATGTGAGTGTCAAAAATCCGATAATTGCACTTTGGATGTTAAAATGTTGGAAGTGCCCGGTTTAACAAACTGCAAAACACTAGAAGTGCCTAGACCATTGCACATAGTTTAAAATCACGACAGAAGATGTCCTAGTATTGAATGTGTCGGACGGAGTAACCTAGAGTGTGTTGTAAGGGCCACAGCTGATAAGAGCAGCGGCAGCTATCACGTTTTCTGCTAGTTGTCTTCCATTGCGTGCAGTGTGATATAGACTCAGGTGCCTATACGTGTACATGGGTGGTGCCATGGTCATTAATGTGCAGTAATTTTATTTTAGCGAGAAATTATACAATTATAGTACAGCAAAAGTTCTTTATGTATTCGGAGATAACGCATACTGCAGATGACATTAATTGCTGGATACCGAGAATTTGTGTTTTATGGAACAAATAGTTTACAATAGGTCTACTACAGCAGATTTGAAGGCTATTATAAATTTTGGGGTTGAGTGGACAGTTTACGGGGCGGCGTTTGTACTGTTGTGTAGTGTAAATCTTAAATCGATTTTTTACGTAAACAAGACCTAGTAACAATGTTACGTTAACGGTTACCTTTTGGCCTAGAAAAGTATCGCTCGAGAATGTAATGCAGTAACTAAATATCAAACAAGGAACAAGAAGGAAGTATTTTACCAACACTGATAGTAGTAACATATTGCGAGCTTGAATAACTGGCGACAGGAATTCACTAGGGTAGAATATATAAAAATAAAAAAGCGACTCAACACCACTCATATTACGGTACGTTTTCTTCCTTTATTACACTAACTTTGACATTTTATGTACTTGACGGAAATAAATCAGGTTAGAAAAGTCAAGTTAGATCTTTTTTTTTTATTTTTTCGCCATCCATTATTCAGTTTATCTCAAAATAGACTTCCTGACCCGAGTCGTTCGCAAACGATATAAATATCCGGTTGAGATCGTTGGAAATTTACAAAAATTTCGCTGCAACCGCCACTCAAGCAACCTCAATAGCGTATCTCCATGTACAGAAGTTTGCTGAAAACTAGGATCGAAATATTACCTGATGATTCTCAACAACATGAACAAGAAAATAAAAGATGTGTTTCTTTATAAATATTAATTCTTAGAGGGGCACCAAGACTATGGAAAACTGTTTGTAATGGTTAAATAATGGATTTCGGTGCATGAGTTTAAGTTCTTTTGCAGAGTGCTGAAGGAAATTGCGGTTATTGCTGTAAAAAGTTGCACCTGTGAAATACATTCTGTAGAGAAGTCGAAACTTCGAAATACTATGGCACATTTACGGTTGGATTTACTTATACTTACGGTGTCTATATGTTCTCAATCAAGATTCGTGAAGGCCTCATCGGGATCTAACGGACTGCCGCTCTCCTTTATACCAAAAACAATTCAATGTCAAATTGTCTTAAAATGTCCATATCATAATAAATTATTTCGCCTTTTTTTGATGAAATTCGAGACTTTTAATAATTTTTCGCTACTGAAACGTAGTCATAAAATTCGAGATGTATGGACGTACTTGTTTTTCTTTATCGAACAACGCCTATCATTAGATGTAGAACACGTTGAAGCTTTAGACAAATTTAAGGCTTTAATTCCTAATGATCGACTTCTTCTTCTGTGATGTGAAAACATGTACAGAAGGTTGATTCAATTAATAAGGTGGCTGAGCCAAATAACGCCACGTAGACCTTTAACGTCACTCCCTGGTATTTTGGAAACGAGTAGGAATTCAGAAGTACGAATAAGCAGGCAGATGCCCTCTAGCAGGACTGCCAGAAACTAACTGCGCTAGTGATCATAGGAGAGCTGTCATGACTACGGTGACCATATGTCCCGAATTTTAGGGTAGTGTTCCGAAACAGTATTTAAAGTCCCGAATTTCGTCAAAAAGGGTTATATAATTTCATTTAGTATGGGCATTTGAAGTAAATTTTACATTTGTTTTACTTTAGTGCTACAGAGTATTTGTAACTAATAAATGAGTTATCAACTAAATAGCAATAATTAATTATAAATTATTGTATTTATAAATAAATCATAAGTAAGTTATTATGACAGGTCAACGCCAAGAGGGTACAAAATTTTAAAGTTATGAAGTCGATGTTTTATTATAGTTATCAAAGACGAAGTAGTTTTTAGTAAAACTCAAGTTTTAAGCTAAATTTATGGCCTAAATAAATCCTTTTTCTGGGTTAACCCTCAAACCATCCGCAAAAAAGGGGCATTAGATCCTAGTAACACCTGTCCTGAATCCTGACTGAGAAAATGTAGTCACCGTAGCCATGACGCACGCTTGGACCTGTGGTCTCGACAAGGTCGTTGTTAGGTGGGTACATTTTCCTGAATTTCACATCGATTTGAGTCATATCACTGAAAGTCATACCTATATCAAAAGATTCGAATGTCTTATTGTTCCGCAAGCACAAGAAACCGCCGAAAGTTTTGTAATATGTAAGAAAATGAAGTGGTAATGTGATCGTTTGTGTGAACCCCAATAACGCCTCAGCGAATATCTTAACAACTGATCACAATGTATACCTTTGTAATTTACACATTTATATCCATTTTTTGTATTTTCTATATTAAATAAGAAAGCACTTCTGTATTTCAATCATAGCAAGAATTATTATTTTGTATTTTTTTCCACTAACTTCATGAATTTTACACTGAATGTGTGGTATATACAGGCCTATTTGTAGTCACCAATATGTCTGAGCATTGTTCCAAACTGCCCTCCTAACCTATGTTCCTAATAACGCCACCATGTAACGATTTTTTTGTAACTTTTTCCCTCCCTCATTGTTCAACAAAATTCACATCACACTGCTGGTATGTAGGGCACTTAAACACGTTTTCACACAAGCTTCTTGGAATTCTAACTACCATGGTTTACTAGCTTCATCTGATATGCTCTTAAGGTGGCGTTATTTGACTCACCTACCTTACACCTCGTTTATGGTGTTCTTGCGCAACCAGCGATGGTGTTCAATGTACTTTTGTCCTTTTAGTAGGTATTGCGCGAAGTCTGTTGATGTCATCCGGGTAGATGAGACCTCCTTGTAGAGTAACCACCCACTGCAACTTATCCCCTGCATGGTAACGCTCGTACAATTTTCTGGCGTTGGTGCTCCCTTTCTTGATTTGACATTCCTTCAAGGCGTGCCCACGTGCTTTATGTCGGAGTTCGAGTGACAAAATGTCGTGAGTTATGCGCCATACTGTAGAGTGGGACATACCTGCGTGGCTGCGCTGCGTTTGTATATTTTCCTTCATCACACCTGTCCTTACACGGTGCACAACGTCGGCGGTCCGGGCTGGTTGAACCCGCTGTCTACATATTTTTTTCGGGTTAAGCAATTCTGGAGGGAACCCATTCTTGTGCTGTTGAATAATACGCCACAGACGCAACTTACTTAAGTCACTCTTTGCTCTTACACAGCTGCGCTATTCTTAAGAGACTGTATCTTTCTTCGGAAAATGCAACTATGTACCCCTGCCATATATCAGGAACTTTGGATGCCATAGTGCGGAACCTAGGAACGTCACACTCTACCCACAGCAACCCCACACTACTACTGTCACATCATGCCTATAACGGTGGCGCTGTGCACTCTTGGGACGAAATGAGACCAACGTCAAATCGTACCATCTTAATTGAATCAACCTCCTGTATTAGACATGTTTGTTCTAATGCGATAGAGCAGTGTTTCCCAACCTTTTGCAGGCTGCGGACCCCTTGATTTATTACTAGTTTCTATGCGGACCCCTGCTCCTCCAACCAAAGAAAACATACACAAAAAGTATCAATAGATCTATAGCTTTAAAAAAGACGTACAATTTCAATATATGAAAGTACAATTGAGTACATTTTACAATTGAATTGCAGTAATACTGCAATTCGCAAATTAA
>JAGDQP010020446.1:0-12935 GCA_022664845.1 Lepisma saccharinum | reverse complement strand
AGTGAAAATTTTGGAGTGAAGAGGAAGGTTCTGGCGATAATTAAGGGGACTCCAGGTGGTGGTGAGGTTAAGGGTCTTCATGTTTCTGTCGTCAAGTGCACTTCCCTTCCTTTTACTTCTTTCAAGCTTCAACAAAACAGTTTGGATGAATCGCCACTCCACGACAAAACCGATAAAAATATCGAAAAACAGTTACCAGAAATTCAGATTATTTCCTTGGTTTCATTTATGGTGCACGACCTACACAGGGTTTATGAACCAAGAAATCTTTGGGGAAAGACAGTATCTAAAATGAAGAAGGCCACATCCAGGAGCTGTTAGTGGCTATATTAGCTGTTCTATTTCTTTTTAGTTCAAGTTTCGAGTACATATATATATTTGTACTCGTAACAAGTACTACACAATGGGTGAAGTGAATAAAAAGAACCAAATACTCGAAAATGTTTATTAGCGAGTAAAGTATTCTTTCGCCTATCAGATGAATAAAAATTTGTTTTTACTCAAAAGTATTTTCTTGTATCAATTGAGTATTTTCTTGTATCAATTACTTACAACTTATTTTTATTCACTCTTATTTAAGGAATTGCTTCAAAGTTCTGAGCATTTACTTACCACAGAAGCATTTACTTTCAAATCGCAAGTATTTACTCCTGGTGGAAAGTATAATCTCTTTTTCTTCACTTAGTCCCAAGTATTTACTTAAAAATAGACATTTACGCGTTATTATTCACTTCACCCAATGACAGTTTCGATCCAAAAGTTCAAAAAACACCAAGTTCTAGCGGTTTTAAGAATATGAAATACATTGGAAGTAAATGGGATAGTTGCACTTTAAAATGCGTTCATGCATATCCCCCTTCTTTCCCTGTACGCTCCATATCAGTCGCTTCTAAATGTTATTGTTCGTTCATTTTATTTATTGTATTGGTTTTGGTTTGTTTAGTTTGGTTTTAACTTGACTTTCGTAGTAAATACTATCGTGTTTTAAAATTATTTATAAAAGGAAATTGTATCGTTACATGAAAAAGTATTGGGGCCCCCTTACATGCTTGTCACGGACCCCAGGTTGGGAAACACTGCGATAGAGGTTAAAATTTAGATTAACAAAATATAACATTTTTCCTTATGGTAAAGTTAATGGACAAAAACTAAATTATTTATTTAGATAGTTTTGCAAAGTTCAAGGACAAGATATATTGTCTGGACGTGAAATAACACTTTAGATTGTGACTTCCGTAGCATTCCACATAAAGAATAGAAACGCCTTGTATTGGTTGTTATACGGGGTGGGTGGGAATTAACTCCCAATTGAAAATTGTTTATAACTTTTTAATACTTAACCAATTTTCATGAAACAAAAAGCATTTTGTTCCTTACAATGGTAGAGTTTACTACATGATATCTCATTTATGTCATTTCAGGTATCAGTGGCGGGCCATGGTGCAACGTCTAACCTTGCGTGAGCGAGCTCAAGCTGGCATCCCGGTACGAAGTATGGCAGTCCGTGGTACAAGTACAGAGATGGTAGCGAAGCGTGAAAGGACCTCGGTAAATGCAAAGGCCATAAAGAATTGCCAATCAAAGCTAATGCACACAGGCTCTGTAGCAGATATTAGGAGAAGCGATGATCCTTCAACATCCAGGACGGAGGGATATGTGCAAGTGGTTCAAGAAATGTTCATTGGAAGTCCTCAGAAATCACAAAGTCAGGCATATCGCAAAAGTGGATCAACCCGATACACAATCCTAAGTGTTCTGTAAGAAGAGTTGAATTTTCGCCCATGGAAACCACATTACTGGCAAGAATTATCGCCGGAAGACTGTGATCATCGGTTGGAGTATGGGGAGATGATTGATACTTGCTTGGTATGAAGACTCGTCCAATCTTTTCGGTAATACACTGTGGTCAGATGAAGCCGTGTTTCATGTTGGGTGTTGTTAATAGGCACAATTGTTATTATTGGGCAGGTGAGGATCCGAGGATGGTTGTTGAAAATAGCCAACATAGCTCAGAGGTCACAGTGTGATGCGGCATGACATCCACGAAAGTTGTGGGTCCATACGTCATTTGGAACACAATGAATGCAGAACGTTACCTTGCTATGCTTGAAGATTATGTTCACGGTATTGTATCCACGTGAGATAATTATAAAGTCGTAATCTTTATGCCTCATTTCATACGTCCTGTCCGTGCGTGGCTCAACATCCATTTTCCAGGACGTTCGTTGGGAAGTCGTGGCCCCCTTGAATGGCCTGCAAGGAGACTTGACCTAACGCCCTGCGACTTCTTCCTCTGTAAGTAAGCGAAAGAGAAAGTTTATCGTACAAAACCAAAAATTCTTGATGATTGGAGGAGTGAATTCGCCAAGTTCTTACAAACTTACCCCTGGAGTATCTGCAGAAGTCTGTCACAAACATCCCAAACTGTTTACGAAAATTGGTGAATAATGGTGGTGCGTATGTGGAATGTTAGCAATGCAAAACAATTCTACCATTGTAAGGAACAAAATGTTCTTTGTTTCCTGAAAATCTGTATTAAAAATTTTCAATAGGGAGTTAATTCCCGCCCACCTTGAATATTTAATATAGCCAGTCTGCCTCTAAGACAACACGTCGTGAACGTTCTTCAAGCGTGGGAGGTAAAAAAATCTCCTGACAACAGTGCTGATCTCGCGTGCGCAACGAACAGCCAGAGATCAACTCTCTTTTGGTCTCAGTTTACCTCTGATATTCTCTGCTATTAAAGCAACGCATAACTAAGATAAATATATTTCGATAAAGAAAGAAATTAAATCACGATATGAGCGAGATACACTGTAGCGGGCTGTCTTTGGCACCCATCAACAACTGCAACTCAACAGCAACTCTGAATGTCAATACGTATGTAAAACAAGAATAGAGCATAGCTCGATCTCTAGGTTGCACTATGTTACGAGTAATTCTTGAAAGATAAATGTGAACCGGCAAGCTCTAATACGTTCTTTCTATTATTAAGTTATGTACATTACGCTATTTGTTATGTGCACTGGCCTTAACTCTAACCACAAATCAAAATCAAAGCTTAGGGAGGCTCGTATCTCCTTTCGGCAGTGGAACGATGATATATATTACATGGTGCTCCGTGATTTTACATGAATATAAAAGCTAAGCTGTCGAATTCGCATTTTCAAATTACAAGCTGATGTTCTCTTAAATCTATTACGGATGTTAGTGACAATATACTTCGCAAGACATCTTCACAGGTCGCTGTCATCGGATCAGAATGATGGGTGCAGGGCATGTTCAAATTCTGCTCAGGAATCCAACACTGACTGAGAGCTTCGACGGGATTCCTTAGTCTCAGTAGCTGAATGCTTGGATGTTACTTCGAATAACGACTCGGTGCAACCTTTTCTTTTTCTTTCTCCAGAACACTTGTTCGCTTAGGTACAACGTGCCTTAGGCTTGTGGAGTGTATTTTAAAAAGCAGGTGAAGGTTCAAACATAGTTTGTTCTGCTGTTATACAAAATACGAACATAAAACAATACAGGAAAACCTACGTAAGGAAAAGTAACTTTGTTCATACACGAGGTGTGTGAGGTCCTCAGTTCGATCCCGGCTCGTGCCATGTGGTGATGTGGACAAACGCCGTGTGCGTGGGTTTTCTTGGAATTCTCCCGTTTTCTCACTTTCCATCATCATCCATTCGGCCTGAGCCAAACTTGCCTAAAAGTCTCAAACTAAAATTCAAGCGAAACGACAATGGTACATAGTAGAATACATACACTACATGAATACGAAGCAGTAAAACTAAATAAGATGATAGTGAATGCAAAAGATAATTAAGCGGTTAAATGTCCTCCAAGTGAAGGAAGAAGTCTTTATATGCTGGGAAGCTTATGGATACCAAGTTCCAATAACACTCAGTATCTGTTAAATCTAAATATTTACATTTTCTACTATGCTAAGGAGGTGATTGAGATAACTTTGTTAGATGGAATCTATCATGTGAATTGTGGTTGAATTTAGGATTTATTTTGCCTTCGCGATAGAAACCAATTGATCGACACTGAGGAGAAGGTAAGACCCTTATCACATCAATCATCCAGACAAGGCATTTTCTTGATTACCCTTCATTGGTATCCGATGAATGTTAGTATGGATCTTAAATATGTGCAGTAAAGATCCAGAAACAAGTGATCTTTCTTGTTAGTTGCAAATGTTTTAAAAACGACTCTAAAATTGGGCTGGACCACGATCCCTATTTATCTAACGAACTGGATTTTAATGTTTTAGGTTCGATAAAAACAACCAGAAATTCAAATCTTTTCCACTAGTAAAAAATGATAACTGTTTTATTTTGATCATTTTTGAATTGAACTGTGGCTAAATTATGTGAGAAACAAGAAAAAAACTTCAAAATTGTTTGCGTTGTATGTACCTTGTCTTCTGGCTCATTTGTTAATTTCAATACAAGTGAAAGTGTGGAAAATCCTGGTTTATTGCAAGGAAACCATCCATTTTCTTTGTCTTAGAAACTAATGCAATACGTATAAATGTAAACCGTAATAATATAAGGTGATACACGGAATATAATTACATTGAAAATTAATAGAAGTCATGTGATGTAACCGACTGCAATTATTAATTTAACAGAAACGCGAATAACTCATTTCGATAGTGGGAGTATGGAGAGAAAGTCACTTGTTCCGGTAGTGTATTCTAATATTTTACTGTAGAGTGAGACAAAGATAGTGCTAGTCAAAGTTCAAGTGAGTCTTGCTATGCTTACTTTTATTTCATGAAAAGTATGAATGCACCTTCCTTCTATATTTAAGGTTTTCGTAGAGATATGTATCTTGTAATTATCTTATAAACACCACTACACGGATGCATCTACTATCCCTGCATTCCCTTACTAATATATCTAACATTGTAAGCTCCACATAAATAAATAAAAGATCGCAAATTAAGTGTTTGTCTCCTTTGTGAGTATACACAATCAGGGATCCACACAAGACTATCTTTCATGATTGTTTTCACGTTACACGCTTTACGTCTATCAACAAGTAAAAGTTCTCCTTTAAGAAAAGAAAGAAAGGAGATTGTAGAACTAGAACTTTACACAAGGTCAGAACAATTCTTGAAAACGGTAACTTAACCGAGTGTTATCCCGACAAAGACACCAGTGACACATCATTAGTTATTGCCAAGATGAACTGTGAAACCTAAGACATACTGCTAAGGCTTTCTGTGTGCTGCTTCTACTAAAGATTTTGAAGGTGGTTGGAGTGCAGAGGGGTACTCTGTCGCAACTTGAAATACGGACAATCATTTGTCAACAAATTAATTCCAGGATGGTCGGTCATTAATATAGCTTTAAGACAAAGAAAATGAATGGTTTCCTTGCAATAAACCAGGATTTTCCACACTTTCACTTGAAATTAACAAATGAGCCAGAAGACAAGGTACATACAACGCAAACAATTCTGAAGTTTTTCTTGTTTCTTAGACAATTTAGTCACAGTTCAATTCAAAATGATCAAAATAAAATAGTTATAATTTTTACTAGTGAAAAGGATTTCAATTTCTGATTGCTTTTATCGAGCCTAAAACATTAACATTCAGTTCGTAGATAAATAGGGATTGTGGTCCAGAGCAATTTTAGAGCCGTTTTTGAAACCTTTAAAACTAACAAGAAAGATCATTTGTTTCTGGATCTTTACTGCACATATTTAAGATACCATACTAACATTCAACGGATACGAATGGAGGGTAATCAAGAAAATGCCTAATCTGGATGATTGATGTGATCAGGGTCTGTACCTCCTCCTCAGTGTCGATCAACTGGTTTCTATCGCGAAGGCAAAATAAATCCTAAATTCAACCACTATTCACATGACAGATTCTATCTAACATAAAGTTATCTCAATCACCTCCTTAGCATAGTAGAAAATACCAATATTTGGAGTTAACAGATACTGAAATGTTCTTGGAACTTGGTATCCATAAGCTTCCCAGCATATAAAGACTTCATCCTTCACTTGGAGAATATTTAACCGTAACTCAAACTATAATCCCAATATTATCTAACGTCATTGTGAGAAACTGAGCCATCCTTTTCTGTGTTTGAGGTACAGCGATAGTTGCCAACGAATCCCTGACTCCAGCATTATGTAATTTCCTGAGAGGCCTGTCGGTGGAAGCAGATGATATCCCGCTATCGGTTCGATGTCGCTTTGTTAAGTTGGAAATCTCAAGGCGTCTTAAGGTCTCTTAAGAGCGTTTGGCGATGTTAAGCAAAGTTAAGAAAACTTCAAAACCACATAGAGAACTTGAAGAACCTTTACGTAAAGAACTTTAAGCAATTTTAAAGGAACCTTTAAAAATCATAAGAAATAAGTTCACTTAAGGAATGTTAAGAAATTTTAGGAAACAAAAAGATATCTTGAAACGTTTATAAGTAATACTTTTAGTAGTAATAAGTAATTTAAAGAAATATTCAGAAATCTTCCAGCGGTACAGAATATAGAGTTCGTAAACGAAAGACTATCCTACGTTACGATACGCAGTCGATGGTGCAACACGGTTTTAATAAATGTCTATGCACCGATGAGGCTGATGGGACCGACAAAGATATATTTTATCGATGAGCTATAAAGGGTGTTTGACTGATTACCAAAGCATAATAAAAAATTGTGTTTGGTGATTTCAACGCAAAGGTAGGGAGGGAGGAAAACTATCCATCTACTATAGGCAAATACAGCCTTCACGAAAAGACCAATAACACTGATAACTTTCGCGATTTCGAAAGACCTACTGGTAAAGAGCACGTACTTTGAACACAAAGACATACACAAATACACATGGGTATCTCCGGATGGCAAAACTCTCAACCAGATCGATCACTTATTAGTACATAGATAGACGAAGATACACCAACATAATGGACGTTAGGTCTTACAGAGGAGCGAAAATTGGAACCGACCATCAATTAGTGATCACAAAAATTAGGGAAAAATTATGCATCGCGAATAAAGAAAGCAAGGAATCAAAACAACTCAAATTAGAAGTTAAAGAATTAAATAATCCGCGCATAAAAGCACATTACAAACTGTAACTCTAAAATACGTTCGAAATCTTAGCCGACTCGAATAATAATAAAGATTATAATAATGAAATTGATGTAAGTAAGATGTGGAAGACAATTCGTGATACAGTGAAAAACAAAGCAAAGGAACGTGTATGTGAGAAGAAACAGCAGAAAAACAAACCTTGGTTTGATAAAGAATTCCTTAAGCGTCATGAGGAACGAAAACGCTAACAAGGCAGACACCCAAGGCTAACTAATAAAAACAAATCAAATACCAACCTCTACAGTAAAGCGAAACGCCATACGCGGGTTCAGAAACAAAAAGCGACAATATCTGACGCAGAAGATTCAGGAGATAGAGGAAAACGGAAAGACAAATAACACGAGATCTATACAAACAAGTAAACTCGTTAAGAAAAGCTTATCAGCCTAGGTTACCAGTGATTATAAATGAACGTGGAGATCTTCAGGCGGATCCGACTAAAATTCTCGGTGTGTGGAAATGTTATTTCGACAAACTTCTTAATGTACACAACGGCGAACAAATAGAGGAATTTGAAATCTATACTGCAGAACCATAGATACCCGAAACTAGAGAGATCGAGATCGAAATGTCAATAAAGAAATTGAAAATTTTCAAATCACCAGGAATAGACAATATTTCAGCCGAATTAATTAAAGCAGGAGGAACAGTACTAATCAAGGAACTACATAAATTGATAAGTGCTATATGGAGAAAGGAGGAGCTTCCAAAGAATGAAAAACATCAATAATAGTTCCGATTTATAAAAAAGGGCGGAAATTAGACTGTAATAATTACCGCGGAATCTCTTTCCCCCCCCCCCCCCAACCTGTTACAAGGTATTAAGTAATATTCTGTTAACACGCCTAAGTATATACGTAGATGAAATAATTGGAGATCACCAATGTGGATTTAGAAGAAATAGATCCACGTTGGACCAGATTTTCACCTTGAGACAAATCTTGGAGAAGAAATGGGAATAGAATTGGGACTCTTCACCAGCTATTCATTGATTTTAAGAAAGCATATGATTCTATCAAAAGGAAAAAGTTATACAGTATCCTGTTACGATTTGGAATTCCGAAAAACTTGTTCAACTAGTTAAGATGTGTCTCAGCGACCCCATAAACAAAGTTCGAATATGTCAGATAGTTTCAAGATTCGCAACGGATTGAAACAAAGTGATGCCTTGTCACCACTACTGTTTAACTTTGCGTTAGAATATGCGATTTTAAAAATGAAAGAGCACAAAAAGGGACTGTCATTGAATGGTTTTAATCAACTGTTCGTATACGCGGATGATGTAGATTTAATTGGGGACAAGATGCACTACAAAGCAACACCGATGTCTTAGTAGAAGCGTGCGATGAGGTAGGTCTACAAGTAAACATAAATAAAACAAAATACATGATAACAAGCCGAATCACTGGGAATGGCGGAAATAGATTCATAACAATTAAAAATGAGAACATAGAGAAAGTAAACAAATTCAAATATTTGGGAGCATATGTAACAAACAAAACTGAGGTCACGGAAGAAACTGAAAACGCATAGTATCGGGCAACGCATGTTTCTATTCAGTCCAAAAGCTTCTAACATCGCGATTAATATCAAGTAAATTGAAATTGAAAATATACCGAACGATTTTTCTGCGGGCAATACTTTACGGTTGCGAAAGTTGGAATACGCCCCTAGAAGATGAACATAAATTATGTGTATTTGAAAATAAGATTTTGAGAAAGATTTAGGGCCAAAACGGGACGCGATGACTAGAGAATGGAGGAGACTGCAAATGAGGAACTTCACGGGCTGTACGATTCACCAGATGTTGCAAGATTGATGAAATCACGGCGACTAAGGTGGGCAGGCCATGTAGCTCGGATGGAGTGGAAACGAAGATTATATTCTATCCTGGTTGGGAAGCCGGATTGAAAGAGACCATTGGGAAGACCGAGACATCGTTGGGAGGACAATGTTAGAAGATATCTTCGAGAAGTAGGTACTGCGGCGCGGCGATGAACTTGCGAGTTCCGTAAGCCATTGAGTCAATTAGTTAGTTATTAAGGAATCTTTAAGAACATTAAGGAATTTTGAGGAACATTAAGGAAGGAATCTTAAGAAATCTTATCAAACTTTGAAGATTCTTGACATATTTTAAGAAACCTGGAATATTTTAAGGTGACTTTGGTAAACTTACATAATCTTAAAGAAACAGAGAATCTTGAGAACCCATGAGGCTGCATTATTAATCTGAGAAATTATTAAAATGTCTTAAAGAAAATTACGGAACTTAAAAAAATATGAGATACTGAGCGGAATCTTAGATATTTTAGGGAAATGTCGGTAATCTTACCATATGTTTAAAGAGTATTAACGCATCTTCAAGAAACATAACAAATCTGAAGAAATCCTAAAAGGTTACTTTATTAACCTTAAATAATTTTCTGGAATGTTAATACAAATTAAGGAAAGTTTATTAATCTTTAGAAATGTTTAGGAACATTAATTAATTTAAAGAACATTAAAGAAACTTATGCACACAATATCAAACTTTAACAACTTAACGTATCTTACAGTATCTCAAGAAAGCTTGTGAAGCATTTACTATTAATAAAGCATCCCATTAATTTTTGTGATTTATAAGGATTCTTAAGCAGATGTAGTAAATGCAGGGAATAAAAAACTGACAAAATCACGTATTTGGTGATAAGAACACGGATAGATACTGACAGGCTCAAATTAACTTTTGCAAGCTAAATCCAAACTATTTGGACGTCAATATTTAAAATACTGACTGATATCATAGTTTCACTAAAACCTCCATTTACTTGGTTTCTTTTTCTCTTTAAAAAAGTAATCTACATTACATTTTTAATTATGTGAAATCCAATATGTATTTCCGTTTGAGTGATGGTAAAATCAATTTTGCCTCAGTTGAGTGAGAAATACGAACTTCATTTGAAAGCAATTTTCTCGGTTTCACCTAGTTGAATGTTGGTCTTTTCTGCACAATTACGTTCAAATATTCTCAAGTAATTTTAAGCCATCTTAAGAAACTTCAAACAATTACCAAGAACTTCGCGAAATTTTATGAAATTAAGTAATCTTAGGGGATAAAAAGACATCATGAATCTAAGACAATCTTATGGATTCTTAAATCATTTTATCTTAAGAAATCTTAAGTAATTTTAAGGAACTTATGTAATTTTTAAAAATGCATTAAGGAATCTTATATTTTTTTTTAGAAACATTGAGTCAGTCGTTTAAGAAAAGCGCTAAAAAAATAATATGATGTCCATTTTCGTTTTGTAAACTATCCAACTCACCCAAAGAAAAGTGAGGTTTTACCAATAAATTAGTTTTCTATGCATTCGATTCTAGTTAGGTTCGACAGATTTGGTTCAGTTCAGTTACTTAATTCTCTTAGCTTAGATTATACGTTACTTCTTATAAGTGTCCGAATTTTCTTTTAGTTTAAAGTTTCCAAATAAGAATTGTTTCAACATACGCATTCGAGAGCAATATCACCGACTTGGTTCTGGGGCGACATATAAAGTTCATCCCTGTATATACTTTTGATACGAAATTATCTTAGCTATGCTAATTCTACTTCAGAATTAGTCTAATCATGACAACTTGTAAAAAGATCTTCTTAGTAACCTATATATTAACAGGTATTACAGTTTCGGTATCATCATTTGTAAATATCCTCATATTAGCAATTTAATTGTACTTATTGACATCATAACATTATCCCCTGCATTGTTGTTTTCAATTTTTCATAGTTCCTAATGCCTACTACTGTATATCCTAGAAAATACATCATTACCATTCAAAAACTAGCGTTAACGTTGTAGATCACCTCCGCCATCTTGGTATGACCTTTCCATTGATTTACACGCGAATTGTTTTACTCATTTTATGTCTCTCGGAAGTAGAATATTTAAGTTCTGCTTTCACGAAATTTGTCTTGGTGGTTATTTTCACTCTCGTATAGTTTTGGTTTGTGAAGTTTCTTCAAATATATAAGTATAATGCTATATAAATCACCATATGTCAAAGGGAAATTATACTGTTCGTGTGTAAAATATTGCATTTCTACAAAATAGTACGAGTCCAAGATAACATGACGAGAAACTAGGCGAAAACAGAAGTTAAAAATTATGCTCCTGAGAGAGATAAGACGAGTAAAACAATTCCCATGTAAACCAATGGAAAGTGCGTACCAAGATGGCTGGGGTGATCTACAGCGCATGATTTTGTCTCGCGATCGTCAATTGTTTTCCAGTTCAGACAGTGTTAACTTGTCAGAAACTTAACCACAACAAATACCACTATAAAAATACTTAATAAAGTACTTACTGAAGGCAACTCTCATCAGTTTTGTAATATCTTAAGGCTCAATCCAAGTGAGTTTTCCCGCCTTTTTCGTTTTACGTCAATTATTCAAATCTCAATAGAGGAAAACAGAAATTAACTTTCACGAACCAAAGTTCGTTTCGTCCTTCAATAATGAGTACAATTAGTTTTAATTCAATCGTATAAGTAACTGCAGGATTGTCTGCACACAATCCTGCGTTTATATTAATATTCTGTTAAAACTAGTTGTACTTATTATTGACGGACAAAACGAACTTTGGTCCGTGAAACTTAATTTCTGTTTTCCTCTATTGAAATTTGAATAATTGATGTAAAACGAAAAAGGCGGGAAAACCCACTTGGATTGAGCATTAATATATACGTATTCGTAGAAGGTAAACCCATTGCTTAGTATAAAAGGAGTTCATTCTCTTCATTCCTCAAATGTTTTCGGTTCTACAATGTAGCGCGCAAAACACATTACAAATTTCTATGTAAGTGACTTACAATGTGGTTATTTTTCTTTCTTGAGTAATTTTTCACTATTTGCCGTTGAGCAATTTCTTAAATGATTGGTTCCATTTTAAGGAACGTTAAGAGATTCAAGTTCTCTTTAGTAATGTTAAGGCAGCAGTCTCATGGAATCTCAACGAGCATTAAAGAATTTTAAGATATCTTAGTAACATTCAGAAATTATAAATGTAGCTATCAAATCATTGAAGGCTATTAGTTAGTTTTAGGAAATGCTAAGCTATCCTAAGATTTCCTAATGAGTCTAGTTGAATCTTATGTAGTTGTAAGAATCTTAAAGTACCTTAAGCAAACTAAGGGTTTGTCAAGGATCATGTAAAATGTTCACTCTATACTAATCGAGAGCCAATCAACAGGTGTATATTCCATAACGTCTTCAGGGTAGAAACTCGCCTCTGTCCAGTGGTACAAGTTGTGAACGTTTCACTGTGTACTGAAACCGTCTTCCCTTATATTACAAGCTCTGATCCACATGATATGTAACCACGATATATCAATCGCTTGGAACAAAAGAAAAGAAGGCATCCGAATTAAATTTAGATCAGTAGCGCTTGACTAAGGTACTAAAACGAATTTTTCCAAAACAAGCTATCGTAAAAGGTCCTTCTGTTGCTGTAATTCGCCGATAAATATCGAAAAACAAACATGAAACAAATCTATTTATAAAAAATTATTGATTAAAGTTAATCACAATTTCTTTAATTACATTCGATTAATAAAAAAAAATGTAGATCTTCCAAACAAACTTTCGATTCTAGGAACTATTATTTCTTATTTTTAAAAAAATATGTTTCAAACTTGAATTTCAATCAGAAATATTAAACGATGAAAATCTTCTCTTAATATAAAAAAACTAACTTTTAATTGTTTTGCGAGAGATCAAGTTATTAAACAAAATTACTCTTTCCGAAACATTCAAAATTCACTCGACCGAATTCCAAAGTGATTGA
>JAGDQP010020445.1:7292-33268 GCA_022664845.1 Lepisma saccharinum | reverse complement strand
GTTATGGAATTAAAATTACAGGTTGGGGTAACTGCTGCAAAAGATTCTGGAGGTGAAGGAGCGTAAAGTCTTGTTCTCTTGTTATGTACAATTTCAGCATTGTAACTTGCTGCTCAAGGTGTACGCGAACAGCAACCGCCTGTAGGTTCGTAGCAATATGGACAGGTGTTGAATACAGCGTATCAACAACACCGCCACATAAGCGACCATCAGTTGGAAAAGCTGTGCGATATAGTGTATAGTTTTTTAAGATCACAGATTCAGTAGTTTTAAACTCTGTTTTCTGAACGCAAACTAAAACAGGGGAAAGATCTGATAACAAGACTTGCAGTTCTTCATAGTTGGAATGAAATCTGTTAAGATTCCATTGGAGCATAGCCACTGGGATGAAGAAAATAAAAATATTAGTTTTTAAGTCCAGGTTTATTAAATTTGCCTCCCTTTAAGACTACAGTAAAATCCGAGTTCATCAGATCGTCCTTAATCATATCTGATTTGAGAGATGAACTCGGTGCATTAAGGGCAGGTGGAGAATTTTGATGAGCTAGTTGAGTAGCAAGAACAGTAGTTAGACGTTTGATGCTTGACGCTAGTGGTGACATACGACTAGATCTAGAAATTTTACTGGCACGAAGAGTAGATACAGCCTGTGGAGTCCTAGAAGGCTGCACACGAGACATTTGTCTCTCAGCATGTATCGGCGTAACTTGATGAATCTCTGAGGCCTGGCGATTGCTTGGTAATTTATCAGATAGAGGTCTCTCAGTCTGAGTTCATACATCAACTGTCTGGGTGCCAACCGAGACAGTTTTAACTGGTAGTCTTGCTGCTAACGTGGAAAACGCACCAGATGGAAGGGTGCGTTGAGACTCTCTTACGCGACGTTTTGCGTCACCAGCAAATATTTTCTCTAGGACCATCAGCTCTCTAATTCGTTTTTCCTCTTTAAATACCGGACAGTCACGCGACCCATGACGTGATCACCCTTGCAATTAACACACTGAGGTTTCAGTGAAATGCAAGGATCCGCACCATGGCTACTGGTACCGCATATTGCACATACAGCAGAGGTCGCATTACACGACGTGCTGGTGTGTCCATAGTGCTGACATTTCAAACAGCTGAGCGGACGGTATATATGGACGGACTGCAAGCAGTAGAAAGCTGCCTTCGCGTTCTTAGGAAGCTGTAGCATGGCAATCGTCAAAATTAGCGAGCTCGTGGATTGGAGTTCGCTACTCTTTCGAGTTTTAATGCGCCTAACATTGACTACACCTTGGCTGGCAAGTTAATTCCTAATATCTTCGTCAGAAACATCTTGCAAGTCCCAACAAGATATTACGACCTGACTAAAGTTCAGTTGACGGTGTGGTTCAACTTGAACTTCGAAAGGTCCTAGGGTCTTCATTTTCATGTTGACTGTTCATTATTGGATGTCTCCATTATCAAGGTGCCGTTGCGAAGCTTTTTAACATGTTCAAGTTCACCTGCAATATTATTAAGTTGTTTTTATATAATGAAAGGGGATAACCCCTTTAAACCACCTGGATTCTCTGCTTCATTCTTTACCTTAATTACAAGATATCGTGTGATAGTCGGTAATACTTGTCTGTTCCTCTACTTCTATTTTCTCTGCTGTGTCACTGGTTGTTTCGGTAACTATATGCGCCTTCTTTCTATTATATTCAGTGACTTTCTCTTCATTCTGTCTCTTGGTCTTCTTCTTCTCCTTGTCTGTCCGCGAAGGCGACTTGTTAGGATGTGGTGGAGCCATGGTGAATGAAAGCCGTAACTGCCCACACTTCTCCGTCTTTGTTTTGACGAGCCAACGAGGCTGCCGAGTTACCCTCATCACCCTTGTCAGCAAGGTGGAAATCGAGGTGAAGTCCAATGGCTTGGCGTCGAAATCAATTGCACTCCAGAGTGATGGATACTTTGGAGATATAGGGAAAAGTCTATTTTTCAAGATAGCGGCCGAAGATACATAAAATAAATGAAAACTATTGAGGTACCTTGCTTTGAGTCGAAATATGTTGGTTTGGTTGAAATTTTCCCATAAACGCCAAAGATATAGGAAGAAGTCCGTTTTTGCAAGATTGCGGCAGGTGGTACTGAAAACACATGAAAATCATTTAAATACGTTTAGAAACGAAATAAATATATTTAAATTGGTATGAGTCGAAATGTGTAGGTTTGGTCGAGATATTCCCAAAAATGCCGAAGATATAGGGAAATTTTCATTTTTCAAGATGGAGGCCGAAAATAGCTCGAATTCATGGAACCGCTGAAGTACAATCGTGCGGGTAAAAAATACATTGAAACCAAGGATGCACGTCGTTCTGAGTCGAAATACGTTTGTTTGGGCTAAATAAACCTTTTATATGAATCTTAGTCGGCAATATTGGATTCAACATGGCGACTTTTTGATCATTTAATGTGTTTCTCGTAACCTATTCTTGATAATTTAGCTTTACGCCAAATTTCACTTGACTAGCTCATTTGGTTATTGTAACCAGACTCCCCGGGGAACTCCCTATTTTAATGTACTGTTCGTGTACGTACGTAATGAAGACTAAATAGGAAACGAAATAGGTTTGTTCGAACGGACTGCGCTACTTGAACTAGTGCTAACTGATGTACACGCGAGTGCAAGGAGTGTAACTCAGTGCAAGCCCCTGCCCGGGAGAGAATGTAGGTAGGTGCAGACAACTGACGTCGTCCTGCGTTCTCAATGTATGTATGAGAGAAGGGGGTTACAGATGGCATTGCGTGATAGCGGAAGGAAATAAGCACCTACCGTTCGGGCGAGAACTGCACGAATAAACACTGAGACGTCACATGAACTCACACCATTCTGTACTAACATACACTTCCAGTGCACATAGTAAAATACTGAGCAGACCCACGCTAACAAACCAATAGATATAATTTATTAAAAACTAACACCAATGTCTTAGTAGAGATAGATCTATAGGTGAAACAAAATATATGTTAACAAGTTAAAACGCAGAGGGTGCAGGGCACAGAGACTTAAAAATTAAGGATCATAGAGATCATAATGCGATCATAGAGAAAGTAAACAAGTTTAAATACACTGTAAATAGTGGAAACACGAAATGGATGAAAGTTACTCCACTTTATGCAGAAACATAAATCGAAAATTAGCGTTTTGTTGTATTTACTCTTAAACGTGGATATAGCCTAAGCCTTTTAGTGGAAACATTGGTAAAATTAACTCAATTTTAAAGTTTAACATTTTCTTTGTAATAGCTTAACGTTAACTGAAAATGGGTTGAAACTGGCCAAAGTGATTTGTCCGTGAACGTTCAACTTATTTTACGCTTAAACCTCGGTCATTTTCTAATCGAAGTGTAAGCTAAACTGGCAATTTTGAGATTACGTACTTTTGTGGATGAAGTTTAAACCCTAGTTGGATATTCTATAATCCAGTAATAGGAGTAACTTTACTTGCTTGTCACTGAACGCCCCGCCATTTAGAGTGTGTATATTGCCTTTACGCTGTGAACAGTAAAAGTTCACTTGTGGACCGAGAACGGCAAGGACTGTATTGGCGGAAAGAGAAATTAAGTTAGGTATCCATCTTTACATTGTAGGAAACGTATCTCTCCTTTTTTTTCACGAAACATTCCTCGTAGTAAAATCTTAAATGTGTTAATGATTAACCTCCTTCGCAGTAAAACCCTAGCTATAGATATCACTCGGAAAGCCAGGAACACCAACTTCCTACGTAGCTAAGTGGCAAGAGCGTCTGACCAGTGTGCTTGTGGACCCTGGATCGGAACCCGAGCACTTCAACTTATTTTTTTATTTTTTATTTTAAAGGAATATTACCTTTTAGTCTTTTCTACTTTAAAAAATCTACTTTTCTGCTTGAATGAAATACGTTGGAACAGGCAACGCATTTTGAATGTTTACAGAAAGTAAAACGTTCAACCGAAAACTGGCTGAATGTAGGCTAATCCAAAAAGTGGAGGCAGCTCAGCTGCCTCCAGTTTTTGAATGAACGTTGTGTCTCCTAATTTCACAGTGTACTTGGGAGAAAACGTAATAAGCAAGAATGAGGTCACGGAAGAAATATAGAGTCACCATCGGGAAACTCATGATTCTATTCTGTCTAGAAACTCTTAAACTAGCGATTAATATAAAGAAAGTTGACATTACAAATATACAGAACGATTATTTTGCTGGTAATATTATATGGTTGTAAAAGTTGGAATAAAACTCTGGCAAATGAACATAAATTAAGTGAGTTTGACAAGACTTCAACAAATATATACGGGCCGAAACGGGACGAGATGACCGAAGGATGGAGGAGAATGTATGATTCACTCGACCTTATAGGAATAATGAAATGACGACGGCTAAGATGGGCAAGCCATGGAGTTAAAATTGGGAAAAACGAAAATTATATTCCATCGGTAAGCCAGAGGTGAAGAGGCCGTTGGGAAGACAATCAGGTCATGAGGATGACAAAATTAGGGGAGATCCTCGAGAAGATGAAAACTCGCTTGAGGATATAATCTAATTGAGAATGTTTTTTTACTGCGACAGTTAACTTGCGAGTTCTGTCAGCCATAGAGATAGTATTTCTGTATTTACAAGAGCTTATAAGAAGAAATCGTAAATTTGGTTCATCCGGAACGAGTGCGATCTTATCAAGTCCGGATAAACGAGATGTTGGTGTATTTGCAATTACCCTGTAAATTTCTTCAATGAAAATTGCAATCCTCAGGAATAGATTGCGCCTTGGAAAATTCAAACTTCAAGTTCTATGAATTCAGAATATTTCTTTTTTTGGTTCATTTTTCTGCAGAAATGCAGCTAGAGTTTTCTCGAAAAGAACTCCTAATACAGAAGGAGCGAAAATTAGAAACCCTTCAACTCAGACAAAGATATCAAAATGTCACATCCACTATGCCACTCGCCATAATCTTTAGTAGTTTCACTCCAGAGCTGTTTACCAACGTTGACAATTCGTTAACCTTCAGCAGCGTCGGACGAAAATCAGGATAGCGGACTCAATATATTCGTACCACATTCAGATTTGAAAGTTAACAATTTGGCACTCAGTCTCATTTCATACTTTATATACCATTACGGACATTCCTGGCCTTATTTAATGGTTAACTCTGAAGTCTAGAAATGAATTTATTGTTAATATTGTTCAGTTCATACTATAATGTTGACAAAACGTTCAGAAGAGGAAAGCCTGTCCATATGACAATGTGTAACAACATTTTGTTCTGAGTTGATAACGCTGTATGTTCAATGGCCTTTCAAGCATTACAGGTTTTACGTCTGACAAAATTGGAATCGTATTACACTGGCAGGCAGGATAAGAAAAGTGAAATTTACATCTGAAACACGGTAGCAAGGAAGAATCTTTCACTTACTTTTCAGTTACAGAAAGAAGCTACTATCAGTTAGTTCTGTAGATTCCAAAACCGTTTCTTTTTTTGGGGGGGGGTGAATACGATACCTATAAAAATCCATTGCAATAGGCTTTAAAATATTACTTGGTATATTTTATTTTTTAAGAAATGAAAACCTTGTTGACATTTACCTCGAGAATGTCTACCTCTAGATTTTGAAGTAACTTTTTATACGTTTTTATGGAAAGTGGCAGCTTGCTTGAGTATATCCGTAACTGATGTTTATTTGACTGTTTAACACTATAGTTACAGATGATTGTAAGTAGCTGCTCTGATTACTGTACAATGTGTAAAGTACTATCCTCAGTTTAAATATACGAAACTAATGCGAAGGGTACAAGTCTTTAAGATGTGTAACCTAGTATGGAAGACTTCAGTTCTTTAAAGACATGATTATTGAAGCTTAAATTATGCTTTTCCCAATGAAACAAACATAAATAAAATCGCTGGTATCACTTTGAAGATATTTCATTCAAATAAGTTTCATATTTTTCTTCTGTAAAATTTTGCTTTAAGTTTGTGATGTAATACCTCAGCAACGGACGTAATTGATAGGGCCAAGTTTTTTTTTCATAATCTACCAGGTACTAACCAAAAATCATATTTGTACGAATATTTCCTATAATACATAGTTACTTGTATTTTTAAACAATTTCACCGAAGACAATCGGAACTTATTCTTGGGTAATGTTTGAACTCAGTTCAAGTGAAACACAGACGTTATCTGTATTAGGGTAGTATGGTTATCCGTTCTGTCATGGATCACTTACAAGACTATCTCCAACCTTACTCTTTGTTCCGTGGAACACGTATGGTATTTCACGTGTTCTAATTTCAGAGATCACAGAAACTCCAATATTAAACACTTAGAGATAATCTTTATTTTGGATTTGCTTTCGTGCAGATAACAACATGATTAATTACACAAGTTAACAAGGTTTTTGTAACATGAGAGAAAACACCTGATCTTAGAGGAGCTGTTTGCGCTGAATTCGAATATGCATTCAGTTTTTCTCCATCACGTACAGTTTTCCCGCGACTAAGGGATTTTGGGGAATGCTCGAAATCCAGCATTACTGTCCAAGAAACAAGAAAAGACTGTAGAAAATGAAAAAAAAAAGCTGGTTCCCTAATTTCGATTACATCCCGTAATACTAACATTGTGAAGAGGTAAAAATGGAAGGAGGGCCTGTATGGTGAAATGGTAATGATATCTATGTGTACACACCGAGATATTCCAATTAATTGCTACTTATTGAGAGTTACGCGTTAGGTGCAGATTCTTAAAAAAATCACTTTGAAGTTGCAGTTGTAGGAAGCTTCTTCTATATCGCCACATATACTAGGCAAGATAACTGCTTTTAATTACTTTTAATTTAACGCATATATTTTCTATGTGTTTATAACTTAGAATTTTTATTATTTTTAGTGTTACTTAAAAAATGTGTGTCCTTTGTAGATGTAGTAACATGTAACACGAATTTTATGTTGCTTTTTTTCTTTAATTTTGAAAACGACATTTGAAATATACTGGTAGCGGATATTAACTCTGGAATTCTGTTTGGCATTTATTTCAACCTTAAATCCTTTACACTTCTTTTCGAATTCTTTTTTCTTCTTAAAAGACAACGTGGACTTGCATGTGCATGCTCAAATGATTTGCTCAAAAATATTATTTCTAAAGGTGGAGGGTGGGAGATCTTTTTCTTATAGCACAATTCATATATTATTAACCTTTTTTTAACCTAAAATGTATTTATCACATTTACTACACATAATCTTTATTTAAAAAAATAATACAACTGAGGGCGCAGTGACTGAGGGAGCTCTCCCTGAAAGTTAATAAGTTAGTGATAACAAAAAATTATTTGCATTCATCTTTCACTTGTCTGCAGTGTGATGATCGCTGATGGTTATTGCCTTGGATGGACTCAGTAGTCTCAAGGGTTCATTCGACAAAAACAGTATTCACTAAATTGCAAACAATAGCCAGACAAACGCAAGAGTTTGGTAATTACGGCCTTTGCGTTTGTGGGATTCTTCCGTCTTACACCGAGCCCCTCAATAACTGCCAGCCCTCCCGGAATCACATCCTCTCCTTCCGAGAGGTAACATATAATCCGCCACAGAGAAGACTAAAGTTTGAGAAGAAGAAGTTCGTCGTCAAGTTAGATTGGAGCTTTGAAAAGGGCCGCCGATCGGTGAAGACAGTTCAAAAAGTAATATGACAACATTCCTCCCACGTGGCCCGCCATCACCCATGTCAGAAGTACTGTATGTTTGAGGCTATGCATGTTATTTAAAAACAGCGGATTAAAAGAAAACGTATGCATATAAACCCGTAGACGAAGAAACAGTGATCCAAACTTACGCCGGTAGTTGGCAAAATCCTTGAGTTCAGCGATTGGTCAGACGCGATTATTAAAAAACAGTGTTGATTGCATTTTTCAATACAACACGTGGAATGGTTCCGGACAGAATAACTTAATTTTGTAAATTTTACATTGCACAATGTGAAGAGGGCGACCCGGAATAATATGTTTGTTAAGCAGTTTCTTTGTCATAATTTCACTTGATAATCCATATGTTGTGAAAAAGCACCATGTGAACCTGCATAGGGTAACAGTGTAGTGGTGATTGACGTATGGGAGTCTCGTGGGGCCGTTCGATTTTGACGGTACTGTTGTTGGTGATATTTACCTGAACTAGCTATATGAAACTTTCTCTGCTTGGAAATTATACATATTTTTATCTTTAACAGAACCAGCCCCCGCCCCCGTATGTTAGGGAATTGCTTCATGAGCATTATCCTAACAAATGGAACGTGGGGCGTGGGTACTGAATTTTTTCCGCATTCCCCAGAACTTAACCAACCATATGGATTTTTCGTGGAACAATTTCAAAAATAAAGTGAATCCACAAATCCAGACAACGAATGAATTGAAGAATACAATTAAACGAGAATGTGAGACAATATCGCACATAATTATCCTTAAATTGGTGAATTTCCAAGTGCCGCATTATAAGTAGTGCCTTCCCCTGCATGGTCACTCTTAAACATTTATGTTCGCATATAGGTCCTTTTTCATTTAAACCCCAAATACTGTGCCGAAGCTTATCAGAGCTACGTGCGCTTACAGAATGTATACATTATTGTGCGACGCCTCAATTAATGCGGCTCAAATATTGTAAAGTTAATATAAGAAGAAGTATACTTACTAAAATTTGGAATAATTACAACAAACATTAGCGACGAAACATCTTGCACTTACCTGAAAAGAACAAGAGAATGTAAAATTAGAAAAATAAAGAATTTAAATAATATAATCTCATATGCAAGATTTTCTTTAAATGTAGAATATTTTATTTAATATAACAACATTGTAATGTTTTATAAGACCTAAAATTTGTATTTAAGGTAACAGGAAACAAGAAAGTTATAACAGAAGAAAACAACAATATGAATCGTTCTACGACATTAAATAGAAAGACCTTATTGACAATAGACAGATTGAAAGTTTGCTAAAAATAAATTAATATATATAATTACAAGGAGTTAATGACTTAAAATAGACATTTCTATAATAAGTATAATTGTTATTGCAATACTATATTAACATGTTGTTAGCAGCATTACAGCCTATATAATACGAGTCACTAACAAACATACAATATTATATATGATGTTAGTTCATAGTTTTGAAAATATACAATATTTGTCCATATAAAATTAAATTATTTACATTTAACTCTCACAATACAATTAAAAATAAATTGTAGAATACAGAACAGTACAATAGGTATGTTTTGAGGCTAAAAAGTAGGAGATTAAAATGGCTAAAAATGATTAACAATACTCATCATGGATTGAGGTTTACTTCGCCAAATTGTTAAAAATAGTTACTATTTTAGGTAGGATACTCTTGAGAATTGCTTTGCTTTGATTAGGTCATGATTCCTCATATTACATGTGGATACTCTAATCATAATATTCTACAAACATTCTTTACAATATACTCGACCTGTAAGTATATACTCGATCAATATACTCGATCTCAAAAAACATTTCTGAATACCCTCAATTGAATTTGAATCTGTTTTGGTATTATGATGCCATACCGACCCAGCATATTCTATTTTAGTCCTGACTAATATCTACAAAGGTCATCGAAAGTAATGCCTCCTCCACCATAACTTGTGTAATCTTTAATAGATTTTAATAAAATTGTGAAGACGTATACTGTGATATGTTACTAATGTTAAGAATGTTTTACTTTCAAATTCCTAAGTATACAAGATGTGACCGGGGGAGAAACAAAAAAAAGTTATTAATTTCCTGCAAAAAGGGAAATGTCAGGCTGTAGAGATCCACAGAAGACTCCTGGTGGTGTACGTATATGTCACAATCTACAGCAGTAATGTCCGAAGATGGATAAACAGGTTTGGGGTGGAGGAAAGATCAGTAGCTGGCAAACAAGATAGTGGAAGACCCATAAGTGCAGTGACAGATGTAAATAGACAAGTAAATGACCACATTAAGCCAATGGTCGCGCGACTGTCCAGGAGTTGTGTGGTGCTATTAACTTTTGTTGTAGTGTTATGGAAACATTAATGAAGAAGCTAAAGGAAGTAATCAGAAGGAAGGGACGTCACATTCCATTTGATAGTGTTGTATTACATCGTGATAATACACGACTCCATGCCTCAGTGGAGATTGCACAGGCTATTGCCAAATTAGGGTAAACTGATATGTCCCAGCGCACCCTACAGTTCTGATTTGGCTCGTTTTGACTTTTAGTAGTTTTCCTTTTTTAAAGATATCCTTCGTCATCATTTCAATAATATACAAGACGTTACATTAGCTCTGAAGTTATGAGTGAAACGACAGTCACAGAATTTGTTAACGGATTTCAGCAATAAATTACAAGATGACGAAAGTGTATACACAATAATGAACAATACATTGAACAGACTTGAATTGTTCACAACACTTTGAAGTGTTTTTCCATCAAGTTTAATAATTTTATTGATACAAATAAAAGTTTTATTAAGGATTAGGCATTGTTTTCAGGATTACCCTACTATAAAAATATAAAAGTTCTATTATGGAGAAGTTCACTGCGTTGATTAAATATATAACCAATGAGTTTCTTCCGATGTATAGTTATTAAGTTTATATGTTCATGGAAGTTTATATTATGTTCAAATATTACACTTAAGTCCGTAATTGAATATACTTTATTTATTTATTTGGTGCCCATTACAGGATATTAATCCCCATTACAATAGACTCACACAAGTTCCATTACGTGATATAGGACACTGCAGCACATATAATATTTAAAATACAAAGCAAAAAACGAAAGAAAAAAGTTATTTGTGATATACTTGAACATGTGATGAATAATACCCTTAAAATTATCCTATAGTTATTTGCTATGCAATTGGTTTTATTTGTGAAATAAATGCAATTTGTTTTCTTAATATTTATTTTCATTTTGTTTTCTTTGCACCATTAACCAATTGCATCCAGGTCTCTCTGTGTTAGGGAAACAACTTGAGAATCTTCAACTGAATCAAATAACTTTATATCATCAGCATAGTATAATATCTTTACATGGATGACCTTTGTACATATGATGTTAACAATAAAAATTAAACAGTAAGGGTCGCAGAAGGAAACCGTGTGGAAAACCATAGCCAGTGAGATTTTTTGGAGGATAGACAAGCAGGATGGAGCTCTTTGGAGAATATGGGATGAAATACTGAGTCAAATGCTTTGGTAATATCGCATCATATTGCATTCTCTTATACCCTTGTATAAAATTCATAGCTTGACATAAATTTGTAACTATGAACTTACCTTGATAAAACCGTGCTAGTTTTCATGTATTACAAATTTTAAATTAGATGACAGGTGTTCAGCAATAATGATTTCAAATGTACTGTCAAACCCATTTAATACTGATATAGTCCTGTAATTGTTTGGATCAGTCTTACTTCTGCCTTTGTAAATGGAAATAGTAAGCACACTTTTACAGATGGCAGAATAAAATCCTTCAATTAATGTTCTTATCTTTAGCTAACACTGGCGCCAAGTAATCATTAATGGCCTTTACGGCATAGTTGGGTATATTATCTAAGCCAATACTACATCTTGCTTTTAGTTTTCAGGCTACTTTGATAACATATTTGAGAGTGATCGATGTTGTTGAGGAAAACATAGCTGTGGTTTATATCAATATTATTGTTGTTATTATTGTTCTGATTAAACGTTTTACCAAAATGGTCTTTAAACACCTTGGCAATGTTTTTTGGGATCTGTGACTATCATATTACTTAAGATTAAGGCATCAATACCTTTGTAGCTTTTGAATCTAATTTAATTGCTTCCAAAAATAGTTAGAATCAGCATACAAAGCAAAGCATAGTTTGCATCAGCATTGCAAAGCATTTGCAATAGCTTTTAACTAGTTATTTAGTGCATTTGGGTACTTCTATTTACCTATTTCCTTAAAAAACATATTTATTGTGCCACACTTTGCTTGTACTTAACAAATAGTCTATCAGTTTTATTTTACAGTTTTTAAGATTTCTCTCCATTCAGGTATCTTTATATACACTGTCCAAAAAATAGGAGAGCAGGGGAGGAACAGGAAAAAGAACAATGAAAACTGGCGAAACAGTGCTGCAAGTGGAAACTAGTAGCTCTCTTGTAACGGATACAACATATCTGCGCTGTATCGTGGGTACAATAGAGACAGGGACGACGTGAGGAAGCATGCGTCAGAATATGTGAAAAGACGCCAAGCCACAGAGTCGAATAAGAAACCAAGTAGTGTACCCGCGAAAGACAGAGAATACTTGTGTGTCAGTGTAGGAAATTGTTGAATCGGAAAAATGCAACTACAGCAAGATTTACGGGAAAATATATCTCGGAGAGCTCTGTGCAAGATGAAAGCAGAGCAACCACAGCGAGTCACTTCAGAAGCAGTAGGAATATCGCCCAGTGCTATTTTCCGTCTGAGGAAACTGTTTCCACGAATTGGAAATGTTCTGTAACGGCCAGTACGGGGCTGTCCACGAGTCAGAACGGCACGCGATGGCAGGTAGGGTTTGCAGCACGTCGGAAAATGCGCAAAATGGCGACAAACCTTCAATGTGCCATTCTCACAGCAACAGGACGTAGGGTGTTCACCAAAATTATCCGCAATCGCCTACAAATGTTGTCTCTATGCACAGGGCCGTTAATGTGTGTCCCATTGAGTACACATCACCTTATCGCGCTTAAAATTATTGGTGATGCACATCGCCAGTGGAAGCCTGCTGAGTGGAGTTCATTGGAGTTATCCGATGAGTCGCACTTCAGACTGAATTCAGAAAAACTGATGGATATTGACCTGGTGTGCACGTGTAACCAGTAATTAACGTACTCTTGTGGGTCAAAAATTAAAATATGGTTACTGTGGATGTATGGTGTGCGCCGCCATTGTAGGTAGGCGAGGTACCGACCAGAATACTCCAAAATCGGATCGAAAACCTACCCAATTCCATGCTCAACATATGGATAACTGCGTTAGCAGTTCAGGGAGAATATGCACCTTACTAGCTAAAAGTTGCTATTGTGTACATATCCGTTTGAACAATCATACACGATTTTGTACCTTTACTTAGTATTTGTCATCAGCCTCTGGAGCTCTACGTTACCCATTTTTCTGCGTAGATCTGCTGTGTATATTACCGGAGAGCGACTAGCTTCCACCTGCAGCACTGTTCCACCACTTTTCATATAATTTTCTCTGTTTCTGTTATGTACCCTTATTTAAGCCTTTTTTAACATTTTTTTCTGTATTGTGTTTACCTTCTTCTTTGGAACATTAGTTTAGAAACTTTAGTTTATTACTATGTAGAGTTTATGACCTAACCCCTATACCAGTGTGGTAATTAAAGAGGAAAGGGGGAAAATTCCCAGGCACCTCTTAGGCACTTCCCCGGAACCTCATTGCCTTTGTTCTTTCTTCGGGGAACTCGTTAATAGCTTGATGAACACAGCAAATCATTCCGAAAATAAAATAAAATAAAATTGAAATAATCATAATATTCAAATTACTAAAATTAAATCTGAACTCAGAAGGCAGTACAAATGTTTAATAGCAGTGACTTGTTAGTATCGTCGGGCAGTAGTAACATCTCTAACATCTTTGAACAGCAAAGATCAACAGATGTCCTACTTTCTTCGGTTTTCATTACGTTGGAAATCGTATACGATCAATGGTTATTAGACATTTTGAAGTCATAAAGAAACAGAGAGAGATGTGGTATGATGGCATTGTTAGACTTTCAACAACTCAGGTAAATTTAAAACGGCAAGGAATAATACTTCCATTAAAAGGAAGTGTTACATGTCGAAGTTTGTACAAAGAAAATAGTTTAACAAGCAATAGATTATTTATGTGGAAGATATCATGTCGAAGAACGAGATTTGTTTAAACTTTCTTTCTGTGTAAGTTATCAATCATGGCCAACTGATGGTATGAAAAGAGTGTTAGCAGCGTGTGGTTTTTATCGATTATTTCAAAACTGATCTAGAGAAGTGAGATGTATACTTCCTGAATTACAAGACTATTAATTAAATTATTGGTGAAGACCTGCAGAAATTCGTCAGCAACAGGTACTGTGAAATTCCACTCCACGAAGAGAACGGGGATTTACTCTTACGACTTTACAGATGACTAGTGTTAGAATGTATTGAGTATTAAAACATTATCTAACGTGTTACTCATTACCGTTAATGGTTTTCCGTTAGATAATACAACGCAACATCTTTTCGCTCTTGAAAGCGTTTTTCACAACATAGAATAAAATTTTGCTGTTAATTTCAGAAATGCCATCAGTTTGTAAGTAAGGTGTTGGAAAAAATTTATTTACAACTTCATTTCGTTTCAAGCTTCATTACTTTTACGCATTTAATATTTCTACGATAAACTAAATCACAAAACTTAGCAAAATAGCTGAATTTAAACTACTTTTTGATGCTTATTCCAAGCATGACCAGAATATTTTTATGGCGTGAGCTTCTTGAAAGTGAGAGGTGTAATTTTTGGAACTCCATGGAACTAACAATATTCCATTTTTGTATGTGGTGATAAAAAAAGTCAATAATGCCAAACAGACCGACGAAATCTACTAATTTTTGAATGAATAAAATTGTAGCGTCAAAGGTACCTTACAGTTTACAGCGCCATAGATGCTTCTCGACACCGCTTTCACTAATATCAACACCTCCAAAAATAAGATCTTAAAATCCTGGACTATTATTTCCTTTTCCTACAAGAACTATATTTAAATACTCACTAACTTGCTCAGCTATAACTATGATTGTGATATTGAGGATACTGTAAATAAATATTCTTGATTCTGGAAGATTCTTATTGAATCTGAACGTTACAATTGTTATTTATCAGTCGAAATTTCAATTATACATATAGTAACAATATTCCTCTACATGACGTTAAAATTACTACTGGGTTAATAGGAAAATTATTTATTCAAATGATCTCAACATAATTATTCAACGTTAATTTCCCCTGTTCTCACCAACTCCTTGAATAAAGAACGTTTTTAATCAAATATCTCCTACGATTATTTAAATATTATGCTACTGTTTCTCAAAGACATGGTATTAATTCTGCATGTGAGAAAATTTTGACTTAATCACTAAATATCGTTATTTTACCTGTATTAATACTTTTTATGTAATACGTACTCGTTTTATTTATTTTTCTGAGATTTCTCTTAATGATTAATTTATAGTAGTTAGGTTTTCCCTATGTGTTTTATATAATCATTATACGACATACATAACAATATGTTAAACATGTGTTCCACAATTTATTACGTAGATCGAATGCAATATGAGTTTACAAGGTTTCTCCCCTAATTCCAGATGTTCAAAATCTAACTAAATCTTCGTCTAATATCACTATAACAAAGAATAGAATTAGTTTTCGAATTTTTAAGGTAGTATTCTTTATTACTTCGTAACCATCTCTCTTTCAGCAGAGTTTCTATAATGTTCCCAATAATATATTTCACTATCACTAAAGGAAATATATATATACTAAATAACTTGGTACAGTTTGTACTTGAAGAATCACTGAGTACTGGCATAGTTATCAGATCGAAATTAATCACTTCACTATATATCACGTGCTTCCACAGTCTTGAGGATTTTTTAAACACCACTTATTACCATCGTCAGTTAACGAATCACTAATGTACGCTGTATGATAAGTCACTGCACAAAGCTTCACACATGAATATAAGATTTATAGACTAGCACTGTAAATGTGGCTGTTCGTTTTATTCTGAATACACTAAGGTCTTCATTATGATACTGTCTTTTAAAGTTAAAGATTTTCATCTCTACTACCTTTTCGTATAACCTGTGAAAACTATCAAATTTATTTCACTGGAATGTCCTACTGTCCTTCTACGAGTTTTGCAAGTTCTTTTCTGTCAATAAAGTATACAGCAAATGAGCTCTCAATAAGAATACAAACTTCAGAGCTTAGAGTTCGAAATTTTCAGCATAACGCAATTTTATTTTTCATTCCAGATGGAAATACTAGTGCTATCCTACCTATTAGTGAACGGATTTTTGTCCTTATGAAAACGTTACGTGCAAACATAAGGCACGTATTGAATACTTTTCAATGAAACTCTAAGCGTAGAGGACAAAAATATCTAATGACGTTCAACTGTGACGTTAAATAACTGATCTCCACAATGATGTAATACTGCGAGGCTTTGACTGCGTTCAATTTAAACCTAAAAAAAAATACAGTGGTGCATTTTCGTATTCTTGATACGTGCTACTCTCGGTGATCCAAAACGATAATTGACGATTAGTAAATATTTTTCTTGCCTGCTTACAAATTCGAAATGGAGTCGCAATATAGTCTCTACTTCGTTCGCTGACTCTCTCCGTATAACTCAACATTTATTTCTGTGCTAAGGGTATATTTGCTTATTCCATCTACTAATCCCCTTCGAAGTAACTTCTATTTGAAATCGTCACACGCTGGGTAAGTGCCCCTGTCTCTGACTTACTTACGCAGTGGCGCTACTACTAACCGTCGCGACCTCGCCAGAGTTACACAAAATTTTAGTCCCAGGTGCTTCTCAGCAGCCAGTGGACAGTTTCCTAATTTCCGAGTTTCTTCAATACCAAAACAAGGTATTAATGTATAGAGGTTTTTAATCTTTTCCCTCTGCCAGTTTGTCACCAGCTCTCACTACTATATGATCAGTACATTAACTTGACGCATACGGTGGACTTTGCATTGAACTGTTATTTTCAAATCTACCATTCTCTGATTTTCTTCCAGTAAATATATCATCTTCTTATTGTTTATACAATTTGAAACACCAAGATTTCTTTTTAAATATCCTAGTCGTATTGACTTCCTGTGTTGCAAGTTATTCCATCTAGCGGGCTGTTGCATAAGTTATTTCACTCCAACAGCTGCTTTTTAGGTATAATTTCGTATGAACTCGATATTGTTTACAACTGCTTATTGTATCGTAGTAGAAGGATCGAAAGACACTTTCTTATCTTGTTAACGTAATTTCCGAATCACAATAGGCGAAAAATTAACTCCCAAAAAAGTGATTCTTTTCAACAGATTCTTTATTTTTTTACGTATAAAAATAATATAACGAGAATCCATTATATATGGTGCTCGACGAAAGGACGATCCTCATGTTCAGGTGTGAGTGTGAATTAGAGAAGGCCCTGACTGTAATAATTGCTCGTACACTTAATATATTACGAATAATTGCCAAAAGGATCCAAAAATATATTTATTTTTAAAGGAAATGATATTATCAGGATTATACTTTCTCTCTTTTGTAATGAATATAATTATAATTTTGATATTACAGTTCTAAAATTAATTTCGTTCGAGTCTGAGTTTTCTTTTCACATACCGGTAACGTTATGATATTTTCTTTTTTCTTTTTACAATTTAGAAAGTTTTTAGTGTATTTTCATATCGTTTAATTGTTTATTTTCTTCATTCAATCATAAAAGATATAACAAAATTAAATAGAACTTATTTGCTACAAAATATTAGTTGGAATATCACTGTTTATATCCACTATTCTCTATGCTATCTCTTATGCATACTAGCTCACGGTTCCTACAGTGACGTCACACGCCTTGCAACTAATAGCTACTGTTTTCCGTAAATCTTGCTCTTTGGCCCCTTCTGGACTCATCCATGGGTTTTCTTGGAGCTCATCATAAATGAAATAGTAATGGGCCTTGTTACTTACTTGTAGTTTTCTTGGTCTGCAATAGAGAATCCTAGATCTATTCTCATTCATAACAGACCAATACTTGCGTAGTTTTCAACATGTTTTTCTACACTGGGTAAAGATAATCAACATCTAATTCATCATTAACTACCAGTGTTTCGGAAGAACTTTATAATTTGACACTAATCCTCCATGATCGCGGACTTCGGATCGGCAGTAGGTAAGCACGCGGGATTGAACCCTGCAGCCGACTGTCCTGACTGACATTTTACAGGAGTTTCCTCAGTTTTATCAGGATAATGTCATGATGGTACTTTAATCAATGCACTGGCTGCGTATTTCCCGTACTCTCTCTATTTCCCAGTTTGAGCCAGGGACCCCTAAATGTCAATAAAATTCAATTTGTCACCCGCTAATGCCCATTTTGTGAAAATATGATGTGTAAAACAGTGATGCCCATTTACCTTGTGTTCATTTTGTGTTTTTGAACTTATTTATGGACTTCAAGCAACTCAGGCGGGGATAGGGTGGGGGAGAGGTAGTCGCCAGATCTATTGTGTTACCTAGATACGTTGTCAAATACGGGAGTTATTCTCTCACCCTGCTGTCGTTGTGATGCTTAGGTAAGATATTAGTTTCTTAAAAGAACAGCTGGAACAATAAGAAGCCGATATCCGCGTAAAAGAAATAGAAAAAACAACAACTGATAAACAGCACGTTTTGTCCTACACGTTCAGATTTCTGTACCGGTACGTAATAGTATGTAATTAACGTCCAGACTAACTTCCTGAGGATTGATACACATCACGATTTAAAAAAAAAACGAAATCGTTTTCTTAAATTTTGCTTTTTGTAGCATTTCTATAAGTTAACAGGACGTGTATCGCCCTGGAAAACCTGGAATTTAGGGAATCTGGAAAACCCAAGGCAATCTATAATTTATGAGGAAACTCGGAGAAATTTATGAGGTTGACCTGTCCATAGTTGGCACGAGCACTGCCCCAGCAAGGCGCGGGTCGTGGGTTGGATTCCCATGCTGACAGCAATTTTTTAATCTGTTTTAAAACAGAACATTGCGTGCCTAGCGGTTGATACTTTTGCTACTGGTTCTCGGAGAGTTATCGCACAGAGATAAAGCATGAGAGTCATTCCATACGCAATCAATGCAGCCCCTAACCTGACCATCTCCGATTTGTCTGAAAGTTGGGGAGTTTAAACCTTAGTCACCATGATAATTTTTAGTCCTATATATCTTTTCATTTAAAAATAATTCATGGTCAAATCTCACAGAAATTACTATTTCTGAGCGCAATGAGGAAGCTAAAGTGAAGTGCAATCTACAGGAAGTTGAACAAGCTTTCATATGATATACAACAAGCAGATATTTGGGGAAAAAATATTTAATTTTTTCTTTGACCTTGGATAATTTTCAAACGAAAATACTCATGGAACTAAAAAATTGTCATGGTGACTAAGGTCCATGGGTAATTAAAAGTTTATCCAAATCGGAAATGGTCGGGTTGAAAACTGCACCATGGTGTGTTGATTTTTAGTATAATGACTCATGTAGGTCTAATTCTGTATGTTTTACTGGCAGGTGATTGCTTCGAAGATGACGCTATTATAGATACTGCTTATCGATATAACTTGTTTATTGAAAGTGAAATTACATGCATGGGTGGACTAACAACCGTAAAAAATTCTTTGAGAACCATAGTTAATTAAAAACTGCATGACTAGTTATGAGATACAGAGAGTTTGCTTGCATGAGTGCCCACAGTGTGTCTAGAGTTCATAAAACTGATAAAAAAAAGAAAAGTGAAATGGTGTCATGAATAATGTAAGTAAAATCATGAAATTGAGTTTCAGGTCATGAATCGGTGTCCAACGGTCTGGCAACCCTAGAAATGTCAGGGAGGAGTGAGAGATGTTTAGTATTTTATCATGTTATGCCCAATCAACTTGTGGTTGAATATTGTGAAATTTTATATTACAGCAGCATATGTTAGGAAATCTAGTTACTCGGGGAACACATATCTTGTGAGTTCGAGTGTGATGATACCTCTTTCCAACGAGTCCCAACACTTTTCTTTTTCATCTTTTTGTTGTATGTAAAATCATGAATTTGGCTTGTGTTAATTCTGTAGACACTCTGGACCAGAACATGTCGTGTGCATCCGTGATGTCATTGATTACTGAAACCATAGAATTTTACTCAAGTTTTTGGTTCAATCGTGCCTTCAATTTTTTTGAATAATGTGTGTGTGTGTCATGTCCTATTCAATTACGTCTTTGTGTTCAAAATACAAAAGTACACAAGAGCGTACAGTCTTTCTCCCGAAGTTCGCCTATCGATCAGTCTATAAGATTATTAAAGTGAAAAAATATGTTATTCTGATTGTAGTTAAAATGTCATTGACTTCATGCCTATACAGTTTTTTTTTTCGGACAACATGGCCTTTGTAGAACGGACAAGTTTTTCAGAGTGTCTACCATGATGCGCGTTATTCAAAATTCTACATATAATTTCTCAACTTAATATGTTTTGATTTCATACTTGTATGTTGGTTTTCCTATATTTCATTTTTAAATACGAGTTTCATTATTTATTTGTGCATTGTGGCGTGATTGCTGAAAAGCAGTACAGTTCAACCTCAGGACAAATACTATTTTTCGATTAATTTAACTCAAGATACTACTTGCATGCAATACGGGCAATGAGTATTTGTTTCGTTTTATTCTTGGTCCTCTCATTTAACATTTATTTTTGCTGTTATTTAAAAGTAGCGAGTATTTGACTTAGGTTTTCGTATCATTGATTCAATTACATTAAACGTATTACATTGATGTTATTATTACAAGTATAATTTCTAGAATTATGATGCTTTATTATCAGATTGAGGGTGAATTAAAATGCTTGTTTGGTGAACAAGGAAATAGCCTGTGTTAAGCCTTCGGCTTTATTGCTGACCAAATAATCTTAGAAGACAAGAATTGCGGTAGGAGGTGTGCTGAAGAACTAGGTTTGCAGTTCATATCAAAGCATGGAATTTGAACAGAGATAACTACGGTAAGTAATACCTTTATCCTTTTAATTTGTTATTTTATATACAAACCTTATTAGCGCCTTCGTATGAACTCGAGTGAATAGGGAAGGTGTATAAATGGTCATATCTTTTTATCTATCTCCTCCTCCAAGATATCAGTAACTACTAATCAGAGTTGAACCATGGATTCTTTATGATCTGAAAGGGTGGATGCAAAACTACAACTCTGAAACTGACACATCCTTTTCATTTGGATTGTATTCTGCATTGTAAATATTAATGCTACAGGATCAATGAAAGTAAGTAGAGATAAATTGTTTCAGATTTCGGTTTAGCGCCCATGATATACACTGGGTATATGGCAGTTTGTAAGATGGGGACTTAAATGCAGATCCTTTGCATTTTGGTTAACTTTCTCTTAAAAATCCATCTGTAACCCCACTAGATCTCCATTTACTCTATGTTCTGCCGGGGCGCTTGTGTTTTATCTATAAAATAATTATCTTGCTGGTTTAAAAGGAAACTCCTTGATACGTTAGGAATGAGTGCAAACAAAAAGCAATCACATATGTGCGTCACCCTTGCGTTTAATCGCATTAGGCTTTTTCTTTAAGGGCAAAACCTGGGCACATTGAAAGGTAGGGAACAATATTTCGAAGTATATAATGGAGCTTCCTCAGGTGTCCCAATGTCCCAATATGTAAAAAAACTAACACTACATTACACTGCCATAGGTAGGAGTTACAGGACAGCTATAGGAGAACTGGTTCATTCTTCCTTCACCCTTACCTATGCTAGTTCAATGTATTTTAAGTTTTACATATTGATTTAATTTTAATTACACTTTTATTTTACACACTTACGGAAGGTTGATTTGGTCGTGTGAAATAGTGCACAGTTTCCTTCTTTTTAATAACGTGTCTATGTATGACATTTTTATTTTAGAAAATCTTAGATAATAGTGCCACGTGGTGTTCACAAAATTAATATTAAGCTAGAAAACTAAACAACTCAAAATTAGCGGATTTCCTTTGTTTCTGCACACTCGCAGTAAGCAGCAAGTAAGTTTACAACACTTTAAAGCGCGAAATTTACCTTATATTGCTAGAAAAAAGGTAAATATCTTTGTGAAAGGCTATATTTCTTTAAAATTGTTCATTATTTTGTGATTCTACTTCCATTTTTTCTGACTACATACATTTTGATAGAGAGAACCACCAGATACTGCATCTTATAGCAGTCATCATATTTTTAAGGATTTATTGATTTCTTTCAACGTTTTTTATAATAATAAACATGTTTATACATGTAACTTCCCATACATAAACAAACACATAGATGTTCATCGAGGTCCTTCTGGTTTAATATCCGGCAATAGAATTCCATTTCGCAACACACTGTGGCAACATTATACCTACCTTGTTTCCGCCCAGGATCGCCATTTTTTATTTTAATTGCAAAGAAAACTGATAAAGGCCATATCTGCAGACGGCTTCTTTCATTCCCTCAACTTTTTAACCTACCTTTTTACATCTAAGGAAGCCAATGAATCATTTGGCGAAACTTGTCGTGTTTTAATCACCATTCTGTTAGACCATAGGATGGCAGCAGGGATGGTGTGTACCATTTTGAAGGTAAGTGTCTGATATAATCCTCGTCACGTTTACATGAATATAGTTCACAAATGTGGAATGATGGAAAAGGGCTACATTTTGAAGTAAATGATGAACGTGGCCGCTAACTTGAAATCGGCCATGTTTGATGGATGTCATTTCTAAAAAACTGTAAATTTTGTATTTCTGAGCCATTTTAGTAACTAATGACTTGACCCGTCTCGAGTCCATTAGCTGTTGTCTTTAAAATCCACAAGCAATCATTCACGCCCCCACCAGGATTCAAACCTGGGACCTTCGAGTCGCTGGCTTAGTGCCTCAGACCGTATGCCTACCAGTGATGTCATTTCTTTTCCAGATACTAAGTGGATCCTTTGACACATCAAATAACACAGACATGTTCCCCGAAAGTAATTCCAGGTTTTAGAATTGACCAATTGATTTGCCTGTTACAGTGTCTGATTTATCTTCAATGAAAGTTTGCAGTGTATTTGCTCATTTATTCACCAGTGGCTTAACTCCAACACCGAAACACTTGTACCAAATCTGAAACTTCGAATGGCTTCCTGGGAGCATTATCATGTTGATTGATATGTCACACGATGCACTTGCTATTTAAAAAAAATACTTCCATCAAACATGGGGGATTTCAAGATGGCGGCCACGTACATACTGTACTCCACACGTTAGCCCCTCCCACCATCCCACATTTCTGTACAACAATGCTCAGTCCCTTATCAGTTTGTAAGAAACAAGGCTGTACTTGATGTCTTTTCATATATCTAGCGACAAACTTTCAGGACAAATGACTCCAACACCATAAAAGAAAAGTCTGACACCTGGAATGACTTTCTGGAAATATTATCGTGTTGAATGATATGTCACAGGACCTGCTTTAAATTGAAAAAAAAAATGATCTCTATTGCATATGTCGGATTTCTAGATTGCGGCTACATTGATCATTCCCACCATTTGGCATTTGTGTAATACCAAGTTTCATTTCCTTGATGCTTTGTGAACTACAAGGCTCTACTGCGACTTTTGACTCTCTCTGTAGTTACAAATATACCTTTTATGACAAAATAGTGGGTGATGGCAACAAACTGTGGTCTTTTTGAAGTCAGCACCCGGAAAAGTAAATATATTTTGAACCCAGTTTCGATGAAGATTGTGACGCTTTATTTTGTCTACCAGTGTTATTAAAAAAGGTATCATCGAAGCTTTTAGATTCTATAATGTGTGTTAAAATACACAAATGCCTTTCTTATGTTTTTTGAAAACTCGATATGATTATTCTGATTCATTCGAAGTATTATAAACAGGAAATATTATTAAAAGCTTTGAAAATTGCTATTTTGTAATTATATGCGTGTCTAATTTTACAAATCGTCGATTACTTAAATGCAAAACTAACTTCAAAGCAAATTCGTTTATTAAAACACCGTAGTCACTGTCGGAATACTTATTTTCCAGTATGTACTCATATCCACCCCCGCAGTTCAATTGCAAACGAAGTAAACTTATAATTTGCATTCGGGAAGCATGCTTGTCGGAGCACCGCTAATGCCGGGGTGATATGCCCATTAAGGGCCATATTTATGAATCACCCCAAAGAGGTGGGTGGCTCTCAGGAGTATATAATTTAAATACCCCTGGGAACCACCCACTCTTGGGGGTTGTTCATAAATATGGCCCTAAAACTCGCGTCGTCACCATCCTCATCCGTGTCCCAGTAAGTCGTAGCTGAGAGGCGGCATCCCTTATAAAAACGAATTACTTATCATAGCTGTTTTTATAATTTATAAATTCAAAAAATCGTATTCATCACATTCCATATCATTTTTGTTTAAAAAAATGCTTTACGTGTGGTGATATCAATTGTTAGAAGAAATGCACATGCAAAAAGGATTAAAATACGCTTTCTGATATTTTAATCTTTCAGGTAGGTGAAGGTCTTGAGAAATGCATCAAAGATGATAGACTTCTTGGTGTGAAAAGAACGCAACTTGTTTAGGGAATTGGCTATCCCAACAAGTATTTGCAGTCATCGAGGAACACGTAATACCAGCTAGCTCCTTATTGAAATCTGTGGATTTGGCATTCAAAGTCACCTAGAGTTCTCTCCCTACTGCAAGAACGTCTGGCTCTTTCTTGAGAATTCGTTCTACAAGTGTGGCAGTGGAGCGATTCCTTCCTGTGTCAAGGAGTTGAAAAATTAAATATATTTGGACGTTGGTGACAAATAATCTTTTCATTCAGTAAAAATGTTTTCTTATGATTCCGTTTGGATACAGAACTTGTTATATATCATTATATTGCTTTTTCGTGAATAATTCAATATGCAGTGTCAATATTCCAAGGGTAAACTTGGTTGTCCTAGAGACTTTTGCCAATATTTAAGGTATTTTCATACCAGTCTTCAATTTTGCTACGAGCGTCATTTGCGTCGACACCAGACGAAAGATGTTTTGTGTTCAGTAAGTTCAAAAAAACAAAATCGCTACGAAATTGAACTCTAGCAGTAGAGAAATATGTTCTAGCAGAAAAATTACGAACATTGGTAGCACCACTAATTCGAAGATCACTGAAGTAAGTGATTCACTAAGTAACGATGTTAATATTCAGAGAGAATAGGTATAGCTGACCTTGGCAGATGTTAAACAGTTTAGGTCTCAATTATGCAGTACGAATATAACTTATACGAATATTTTACGAATAATAGAAAGTGCATAACATTGTTTCTCAGGTAGTTGGTTTCTTGCGAGATAAGACAGTTTGTTGTGAATACTGTTTTTATCAGCATGTCTTAAATGCGACTATTGAAGAAAATGTTTAGATATTCGATTGGATCCAGTCGTGAAATACTTTCTCCGAATAACTTTGGAATGGATAGACTTGTTTCGGATTCCTCTAACTTGAAGAGGATTCGATTGTCTGTAAATTACAGAAAATATTGAAATTGGTCTGTCCTTTCCAAAGTCATTAGGAAGAGAAATTGTATGACTAGGTTCAAATTTTGGCACTGGCTGTAAATTTGTTTTGCAAGTTTTCTTTTATTATACAATATTTGGTATTAAAGGGTTGATTTCCTTGCTTGAAAACATATGCACATTATAAATATAGCGAGCACGCTGTGTCCTGTAGGATTTGCAGAGTTCATTCCCCTTAATTGCGTTTTTGTTTCGTTTAATTGATTTTGTTTATTGTGGCCCTTCAATAGTATATATATACGTATATATATATATACATATTACTTTCTTTAATTTGTGTTCTAGAAAAAGTATATTTTTTGTGTAATTACAGCTTTACATTTTTTAAATTTGTTTTCTAGATAAAAGAATGTATTTTTGTGTAATTGCAGCATTATTTTCTTTAATTAGGGTTTTCTAAAAATGTCTACTTTTCTGTAATTGCAGAGTTCAATTTATATAAATATATATGAAATATAATAATATGGTGACTTTGTTTTTCAGTTCTCAGATAATCCCGCCGACACTTTTTCTCATTTTTCAGCTAACCTGATTTATTCTCGCCTTTGAGAA
>JAGDQP010020444.1:0-33272 GCA_022664845.1 Lepisma saccharinum | reverse complement strand
TGGAGATGTGCATGCTAGGAATAACCAGGAGGGACAGGAAGACAAATGAATGGATTCGCGCACAAACAAAGGTAGAGGATGTAATCAAGACTGCGAAGAAGCTGAAGTGAAGATGGGCCGGTCACATAGCTAGACGAACAGATGGAAGGTGGACGACAAATGTACTACAGTGGATTCCTAGAGAAAAGAAACGACCTAGACGACGTCCAAATGTAAGATGGGTAGATGAAATCAAGCGTTTTTCAGGAGCTACATGGATGAGGATATCAGCAGACCGAGATATGTGGAAAGAAAAGGGCGAGGCCTTCATCCAGCAGTGGATAGAAAACGGCTGAATATGATGATGATGATATATACATATATACATACAACCTCTGACGATAAAGTTCGGTGAATGATTCCGTAAATAGAAAGTAGATACAATATGAATGAAACTTACTGTCCTTCGAAGTAGTCCCCTCCCGCAGCTATGTAACACTGAGCACGGCTGTACATGTCCTGGAAACTTTTTGAGAGGTCTTCTTTCGGGATGGTGCGCAGGAGCCTCGTCACGTTTCGTTGGATGTCTGGAATATCGTCTAATCTCTGTCCTTTCAACGCGAGTTTGAGGCGTGGGAACAGGAAGAAGTCGGAAGGATTCAGATCTGGCGATTATCGTGGATGGTCAATTTGCACCACCCACTTTTGGGCCAGAAATTGTCTGACGATATTGGCTGTGTGAGGGCGACCATTGTCGTGAACCAGAAACCAGAAACCTTGTTCTGAGTACTGGGGTCGTACGTACCCTTTGTACAAGTTTCAGGAAACGTTACAAAATTTCAACGTACGTAGCAGCATTCAATGTTGTTCCCTCAGGTAGAAATTCCTTGTGGATTATGCCATTACTGTCAAAAAGGTGATTTGCATCGTTTTGATGCGTGATTTTTCTGCTTTGACCCTTTTCCGACGAGGTGATGCAGGAGAACGCCATTCCATACTTTGGCGTTTTGTTTCCGGATCGTACCTCACACACCAGTATTCATCCTCAGCAACAATACAAGAAATTTGGATTTTCATCTGCCATAGTGATCAAATCCTGTGAGGCAAGAACACATGCAAGCTTCTGGTCATCAGTCAAGTAATGTGGCACGAGTCGACAACACGTTTTCCTTTTCCCTAAGTCGTTGGTGAGGATAAGTCCCGCAGATTCACGGCTCATGTTCACTTCCTCAGCAATCATTCGAATAGTTAATCGGCAATCGTTCGTGATTAATGTCCTCGCCTTTTCAGTGTTTTCGTCTCTACGAGAGCTTGACGGCCTTCCGCTACGGGGGTTATCAAAAACACTTTCCCGCCCTTCTCGAAAACGGCCGAACCATAAACACACTTCAAGGACACTGCTTGATCTTCATAAACCTGTACCAGCATATCATAGTTTTCTTTCGGTGTCTTGCCAGGCTTAAAACAAAACTTCAAGTTGATCCTTTGTTCGTTCATTATACTGTTATCAGTTTGGAACCGGACACACTAACACTCACTTGGTATAACGCGTGTCACACAGACCACAGTTGACTCACAAATGAACAACGGTGGGTCCACAATGGCGGCACCTGTCGCTACTCGTGTGCAGTGTTTCGTTGCGCCAGGTCGAGTACAGCGACTTCATTCACCGATCTTTATTGTCAGAGGTTGTGTATATATATATGCCATTACGAAAACTAAAAACTTAATCAAACACGTATAATACGTGCCGAAAAACAGGCCACCCTGGGAAAATTAAATAAAATAAAACTGATAAAAGTTTGCAATTTCATTACACCAAAATACGCACTAACATTTTCATAATTATTGTGTTGCTATGAGAAGGATCACAACTCAGGTGGTTTTTGGATGGTCTGGTTATTCTTCCTTATACATACGGAGGCAGTTACATATTTCTTTAAACTACAAAAAATGAATTTTGTTGTGATACTGAGGGATTCTGGACAACGGAGCTGTGCCAAAATATTAAAATATCCATGTTCCGCCCGCCAGCAATTTTAGAGTGTGAACAGGAGGTTTCAAATTGTATGGGTAATCAGATAGTAGTACAGGGCGTAATTAGTTTTTCATTTTAAGTTATTTCAGATTTGTCCCGTATTTTTTGGTATTATCCCATATTTTACGCCGAGTGTCCCGTAATTTATTCATCAAAAGGTGGCAACCCTAGCTTCGTAGCAATTGGTGTAAAACAGTGTTGCTACGTACTGTACTAAACTGTTGCGTGTTCTTCGGAGCAGTGTATGATCCGAACTGCCAAACGCAATTTCGACAAAGCTACGTGTTGGTGCCCGCGTGTGAGCTCCGCTAGGAGCACTGAACGTAAGATCAGGTGTGATGTATGAGAGCTTGGTGATACGAGAGAGCGTAGCCCACTGTTGATTTGCCTGCCAGTGTTTCGTGTTGTAGCTTGGAATAAGTCTGGGGTATATGGTTGAATTGCGCCAAGGAGTACGAGTGCTGTAGTGTAGTGTTCCAGTTAGTTGCTCGAGTGGAAACAACTGTATGGCTTTCCTTGTGTGACATACGGGTGTAGTAATAGAGTAGTGAACCTGCAAGAGGAAGTGAAGTTCCCCGTTGTTGTTAACAAGTGTGAAACAAAACAATGGCGGACTACACCACCCAGGAGCTTGCTGATATGCATCTCATATATGGCGAGGCCCATCAAAATAGCCGTGCAGCACGTCGTCTGTATCACGCACGGTTTCCAAATAGGCGGTTACCACCACACGTCTTCTTTCACCGCCTTGATGTGCGCCTGCGTGAAACGGGATCTCTGCTACCCAGTATGGGGACCGTGGAAGACCCCGAACTGTCCACACTGTGCAATTTGATGAGGGCGTATTGAATGCAATAAGGGACTGCTCTAGCAGCACACATGCCATTGCTCTCCCACGAAACACCCACCATACAAATGTACTTCGCGTACTGCAGGAGGAGGTCATCCACCCATTCAAATTGCAATTTGTGTTGGTATTATTACGATACACGAGAGATGGTTAGCTCACTAAGTACTGCATCGATTCCTAGACAGGAGGCTGTAATTTTTCTCATGAATGCGCTACCTTCATCAAACTGAATACTAATCACTAATTACATCATACAGGTCATAGCAATCAGAAAGCGAGGATGACCTCCTTGGGTATTAGTCTAAAATATGTTACCTTCTGAGCTGCTGTAGGCCACCAAGCGGATGCTGGAATAGTTTGTATTTATTATTATTATTAATTAATTAATTAATTAATTAAGATCAAGGTGGCAATCAATAGCTTGGCTCAGTAATCCGGCAAAAATGAGTTTCTCTGCTGTTGCGAGCTATGCTACAGCCAATAACAATATGTCAGCGATTTTATTTGAAATTCATAACTTCGTAACGTTAACAAAATTTATAAATTGAAAATTAGAAATGGAAAACGATGGTAGTGCCAGAAATCCGAAAATCGCATTTTTGATGTTAACGTAGTGTTGGACGTGCAACTGCCTATGTCATCAAAAATTAAGACAATGTTATTTGACAATACGAGAGCCAAATGGCGTATAAGGATAAATTTCAAACACCGTCTGTGCAAGCAATGGCCGGATTAGCAAGAACCTAGAGTAGTTTCTGATTTAGTAGTTCCTACATTGAAAGTTGTCGGACAGACAGATGATCTATGTAGTTTTGACCTAGTCTCGTCAACAGTTCCTCAGTTTTTTCTTCTTTTTTTTTAATTTAATATTAAGGCCTTTAGAAAACTTTGGCTATGGACGGATGGATGATGGGTGGAATGAAGAATGTGTTGGGAAACGGTAGAACCCCGATAAAACCAACGCACACGGTGTTTGTCCACTATAAAACCCACATGGCATGAGCATGGTTTGAACCGACGAACCCATGCGCCAGAGGGGAGCGCTCTAACCATGAAGCCACCCTTGCCCCTAGTTTGTGAGTTGAAAGTCGTTACCGGATGGATATAAGTAGCTGTTATAGCATATAAAGCTTCAAAACAATTGGTGGCTGCTGAAGCCTAAAAGAGAAGTAAAACAAAGAAATAAACAAAAACAATATTTATTTCAAAAATAATTTGATTGTCTTGGGTTCTGATGTTCTCTCAAAATTCAGAAACTGAAAGTGATTTTTTTTGTTTGTTTTTTTCGGAATCTTGCAGTAATTAGTAATAGGTCACAGCCAATAAGTATAAAGTATTTCGTGTTCATCTGGACTCAAGATGGCGGCTATATTGAATTTGATGATGTGATCTTTAGTATCGACTGAACGAGATGTGATCTTTAGTATCGACTGAACGTGATGTGATCTTTAGTATCGACTGAACTAATGGGTCGATTTCAACAAAACTTATTGAAGTAGACAATGAATATTAAGATTAATGTGCATTTCCTGTTCATACATTTGTAGAATCTTGAGTTTGATCACGTAACTCTACCTCTAACTAGTACGGGGATTTGAAAAAATTAAGGTAGTTGATATTCAAACTATGCATGCGCTTTTTTTATATATGCATTTTTATTGCATGTATTTCTGTAGTGTTCTTTGCCTTGTCCGGTTTTATGACGCAGAAGCTTTTTTTTTTTATTATTTACTGTATTAAGTGTTGAGTACTTTGTTAAAAAAAAAATCACAGTTCTTATCTTAATATGTTATTTCCTTTCACAAGAGAATTACAAACTGCACCGATTGGTGAAACTTCTTCAGATAAAAAAGAACAGTCTTTATCCGAGAGAAGAATAGTTGACATCGGTTACGTCGTAGAAACCATTATGCAGATGAATGACCACGAGCCTTTTTCCTGTAGCTTCAAAGGCATGAAATTTGTTTCTGAATATAGAGATGGACTAAAAAGTGTTTTAAAATTCCAGTGCAAAATGTGCAACAAAATCAGTTCAATCGATCTGGATGGTGGGACAAAGGAAAGTGGGAAAATGGCCATAATTCTGATGCTGTCTCTGGAACAATGGCAATCTGAGCAGGATTTTCACAATTAGAAGCTGTTATCCACGATGAACATTCCATGCCTGGAAGTAGTACATATCATAAGTACCAAAAGATTATTGCTGATGCCTGGCAGGAGACTGCATTAGAAGAAATGATCACCGCAGGGAAAGAAGAAGCAGAATTGGCACAAGCCGTGCAGTAAACGCGGATGGAATACCACTTGTAACTGTGATAAGAGACGGCGCGTGGGCAAAACGATCTTACAGACCTAACTACAATTCACTTTCTGCAGTGGTAAGTTTTAATCTTATATTTGTTGTTCTAATTCAAATACGGTGTAAGTTGAACATTCCTTGTTTTCTTAAAACTGCGTAAGAACCAATTCGTTTTGTCGCTCACTTTCGAACTACAGCCTATCAATCGAACGTGCTTTGGTATAGTGATGAGTACAGGCAAACTTGGGAGGGGGGGGGGGGGGCAAGGGTCCATCAAAATGTACATAAATTTGTAGAATGAAATTCTTTACCAATTTTCGTATTTTCACAGTGTTCCTTTAGGCAGGAAACATGATTGGAAGCTGCTTACCAAATACATCCATTTGAGCAATGTTTACGATGTAGGGGGTGCCGCATAATAAGGTTTCATTGTAAAGATTTAACAGGGCAAGCATAGAAATTCTCTCTAAGGTATATTCACCAAACAAATTTTGGTCAAATAGATGTATTGGGTACAACTTGTGTAATTTGCTAAAGCGACATCGCCTATTGCTTATCACAATATCACGTCATTTGTGACGATGTCACGTAACAGATTGCCTGTGGCTACGAAGCTATACATGCTTCGATTCTTTCCCCCAAAGGAACTTTCTTCTTGTTTTGATAATAATCACTTCCCAAGGTTTGTCGGTGTTATCAATTAACATATACTCTTATATTTATTGTGTTCCCCGAAATTGGATAATGCCCTCGCCACGGAGAAAGACGTCTGAATTTAACTATGGGTATAGAGTTTGACTTACAATTGTCAGATCCAGAGCTCACACACATCCCGGACATGGCATACTAATAACTTTTCAGCTTGAAGTTCTTTATGTTATGGCCGAATCCAGGTGAAACGTGTTTTTTGAATTACGTTTTTAGTCTCGACTTTAGAAAGATCGTTCGGCCTGACCTTGAGATGCCTTATGACCATAAATAAATTCATGCATTCATTCTAGAACGATCGTTATTGTATTGCTTTGCCGAAGAAATGAAAGAAATTAATATTAATTATTTATAACTGACAGGAAAATACTCGAGATATTCTGGGGAGGCAGGAATATGCTGGAGGTGACTCACGCGAGTACTTTGTTAAACATTTTAATTTTATTTAAATTATTTGAAACACATCCCTGTTGCAGCGGTGTAAAGCAAGGGGTTCGCAAGTGCTCGCGCGAGCCCTTTGTTAACATATTTAGATTTATTCCTTGCCCTCTGTTAAATTGTTTGGAGAACACCTTTGGGGGAGGCCTCAAGATAGCACAGTGGTTAGCATGCTCGTCTTGTGTGTGTGGTCACGGGTTCAAGTCGATTGAACAGAGTTGTTCACAATCCACTTTTTCAACAAATAACAGGTCTCACCCTTAAAAAATCACAAGCTCACAATTAAAACCAAGTGTAAATTTTTAAAAAAAATTATTTTCAATATCATGCATTTTCTTGTTAGCCAGGCGTTGGTAGGGTGGCATACTTCCAGAGGATTGAGAAAACAGAAGAAAAGTTAATCTTAAATTTTTATTCGTGCGTGGACGTTTATTTGTGTCTAAGTTCTAAACATGTCACGTCTAAGGAACGAAATTTCTGGGCATATACTCTTTCAGGTAAAGAAATGAAAAAGGTAGCAGGCATGGCCCTTGTCTAGATATCATCTCCGCATTTGTTAAGTGTAACTTAGAAAACCCTTAGGCTGGGTGCAGAGCTCAGCTTGCTTGTCTCCTCAGATATCTCCCGGAAAAAAGTTTAATAAATAGTTGTGTATAAGCAGAAGCTAGGTGGGCACAATACCATCCACCACCGGAAAGGACATTGGTGTTAATTAGCATTCTATAATTTTTGGCTAAAGATTCAAAATTTAGAACAAATATTATGTTAAATATCTTATTGATCTGATCTAATCTTTTGGTAGGTTAGTAGATTAGGAGGTTTCAAAATTTTAACTTGTTTTGCATACTTAAATTACTATATGTATTTTAAGTTTGTTTTTTTATTCTTTAATTCTCATTCAAATTCTTGATTCAGGTCTTGCGATAATACATTCTCATTAGAATAGATAAAACCTCCTAACCTAAACTAACCAAACTACGGTTTATTATGAACAAGAGACATCGTTAATGTTTCGCTTTTTCTAATTTGCAATGTAATTTATTATGCTAAAATTGTAAGGAATATTGAACTTCTGATTATTTACGATTTATTTAAATGTCAATTTTTTATCTTGAAATCTTGAAGTTTCAAACAGTCGATTAAGCAAGTTTAGAACTGAATCAACGTATCTTGTGCTGAATATCAGATTAGGTTTATACATGTAGGTGATATGCAAGATAGAAATATGTTGACGTAGTTATGTTCTTTAAAAAAAAAAAAAAATCACAGGTAATTATAATTAGGTTTCGTTACGAGAAATTCGAAGTCAATCAATAGTAATGTGATATTTTTTTTTTTATTCCATGCTTTGTGGTATTCTTCTAGACTGGAGTAACTACACTTCAAATAAAAATACAATTCTTTCAAGTTTCTTTCTGTAGTAATTGCGTTTCATCTTTTCCAAACTAATTTTCCTCAAGCAGTATAGTGAATATTAGTATTAAAAGGAGAAAAGGTGTTTTTTTCTTAGCTGAGTGGGGGTTCAATTACACTTCTGATGGGAGCAAGGAAAGTCTTAGGGCAGCGATTTCGGGTCTTCTCTTTCACGTTTCGTGATACGTGGATCAGTAAGTTTAGAAAGCGTTAGTTTTTCCTAACCGGAAGCAATGCATTGTCTTATTTCACGAATTGTTTCAGGGCAATTGTATTCTTATAGGTTGGCTTTGGAATGTAAAAAGACGGTGATGAGAAAATATTTACATATATCTAATTGCTTTGTTTTATTGATAGACCCTCAGCATATTCTAAATAATTCCTCGAATTTCTCACATGTATTTAGTGCTACAAGAAGCAAATAATGAAAGAAAAGAAATTAATATTCCTCTGTACTGTGTAATAGTTTACAAAATTTTCTCATTCGTTTCAGGCAGCCATAGTGGATTACAAGACAAGGAAGGCTTCTGTACATGGGAGTCAGAAATAAATACTGCAACACATGTGCAAGAGCCCAAAATAAAGGGGTGAGATCTCGGGAACACAAATGTGCTAAAAATTGGAATGGTACGTCTACTAGTATGAAATCCGATATCATATTAGAAGGATTCTGTCGCAGCGTAGAAGACCACCGAATAAAGTTTTCAATATTTTTTGATGACTTTGATAGTAGCGTTTATTTCAAATTCAGGAAACAATGCCTTATGCCCCAATGGATAGTGTGTAGAAAGCATATGTTGCGCAATTTGGGGAACAACTTGAACAACATTTGGCTGGCTAAAGGGAAGACCAGAACTGGGAGCGTTACACTGCAGTCACTCGTAAGAAAAAAATGAACATCGTCTTAGATGTGCTATATTCATGGCAATTAAGCACAGGAAGGAAGAACTAGTTACGTTACCGGAACGAATAGAAAAGCTCATAAAAGACATTTTAAATGCTCCCTGTCATGTTTTTGGGGAACATGAAAAGTGTGCCACTTACTTTTGTCATGGTCCTAAGGCAGGAGAAAGAAACGTGGTTCCTGTACTCAAAACGTCGGGTATATGCGATATCATAATGAAAGGAATAAACAGTATCGGGGCATTCAAGCCTCATCCACGATGTCGACAGCAATCGGGTGGAGAATTTAAATTCAATAACTGCAAAGTTTGTGGGCGGGAAACGTTTTAATTGTGCTCTAAATGGGATGTATGGGTAACATGTTTCGGCGCAACGATAACTCATAACATGCGCAAAATTCACAGTGTTGTACACAGCCACATTTTCAAGTCAAGCCCTGGAGTTTACGTAAAGCGTCTGGAGAAACGACCTGAATTGAAATACAAGAGTGTCAGAAGAAAGCTACAAATGGGTAGAGGAAATGGAACAAAGAAACGTAAACCTATTTTTCCGGACCTGACAAAGATTATGGAGACGTAAATTCTTTAAAGAAAAAATGTGAAAAGATAAAATGAAGGTTACCACAAATCCAGATAACTTCATTCGCACACTATTGTTATGACAGTGGATACATCTACAATGCGTTACGGGCGAAACAAGGAAATTCTAGCTATAAAAGCGGTGGAAAGCGAAATGGATGTCAACGTCCAATCATAAACCCTTTCTTAGGGACACCAGATGTGTTGATAGGTGAAGACAATTTTGGAAATGAAATGTCCTTTCGTACCTAATATAGCCTCAACAGAAATAGCAGTAACAAAAAAAAAAAAAAAAAATCCTGGAAATTTAAAAAAACGTATAGTTAGAACTAAAACGAAATGACAACTACAACTATCAAATACAGGGTCAATTACACAACATAAAGACAGTTTTGTAATTTTGCAGTTTGGACACTATAGAGAAAATCGAAAGAGATGACACGTTTTGGGAGAAGAAAATGGCAACGAAACTCGGAATGCTCCTTCCAGCAATAGTAAATATCCACTTATGTTTAAAACGATGTGTTTTGTTACTACTATTAGGCCGTAATTTACCGAATCAATATACAAAAATGTATGCCAAACTATGTGTGATTTTGTTAGTATTATGTTATTAAGTCAATGGACAAATACATATTCGGTTTCTAATATTGTATTCCAAGCCATGTCAATTTTCACTGCTCTTGTGTCATTAATACAATGAGCTAATATATCATGTATCCAACATTATGAAGTTACTTCGTGTCACACCATATATTATTTTGTTAGTATTGTTGTTTTTTTTCAGTCAACGGACAAATATGTATTCTGTTCCTTATATGTTATTGTATCCCAAGCCATGTCTATTTTCACTGCTCTTACGTTATTGATTCAATGAGCAAATATATCATGTATTCCCCATTATGATGTTACTTCGCCTCACACCATATATTATTTTGTTAGTATTGTGTTATTCAGTCAATGGACAAATGTATTTGTTCCCATTATTATGTTACTGTATCCCAAGCCATGTGTACCTTTACTACTATTATGTTATTGATTCGAAGAGCAAATATATTATGTATTCCCATTATTATGTTGCTTTGTGTTGCAGCATATATTATTTTGTTAGTATTGTGTTTTTCAGTCAATGGAGTATTCAGTTCCTAATATTATATTATTGTATCCCAAGCCATGTCTATTTTCACTTCTCTTATGTAATTGATTCACAGAGCAAATATATCATGTATGCGCATTACGTTACTGTGTGCCACAGTATACACTATTTAGTTGTACGGTATTACTGAGTCAATTAACATGTGTGTTGTGTTTCTAATATTATCCTGTTTGGAGTTACTGGTCTCCCACCAGGCGCCTCCCCAAGTGGCGGATAGGGGAATGCCGACCGAATATGGTGGGTACCGGAACTATTCCGGGGCGGACCAAAACCAGTACTGCTGCCATTCAGTTTGTAGAAGGATGTACAAAGGCCAAGGGAAGATAACACTGAACACAAATATAATGGTGAAGGGAGGCAGCTTCACCATTGCCACAGTGAGGCTGAAAATTAATGACATCGGCAAGATATTATAAGAATAATCACAAAATCTAAATTCATCCCAACACCAATTTGTCACTCATAAGTTTCTCAGTTTTATACACTATTGGACTAAACTAGTAGGGCCGATAAAATGAAAAACTGTGTACTTTTTCATAAAAGCTTGAAATTTGACATGATGACTAGACATACCTGTAAGGCCATTTTAAGATACTGAGGCACTTTGAAATTGATGTAGGAGCCCCAAATCCAAAATGGCGTCCAAAAACTTTGGTAAACTTTATTTTTATATGGGCCTGTTTAGTAACTTAGGACTTTGGCCCGTCACGATTTGCCTTTAGCTGTTAAGGGTTAAAATCCACACCCATGCCCCTGCCGGGACTCGAACCCGGGACCGCTGAGTCGATAGCCTACCGCCGCAGACCGCTCGACCACCCGGCCGGCAAAATGGCGTCCAAGATTTATTAATTAATTACTGTTCAGTGATTTTCAGATTTTAAATATGTTATACGGTACAAACACAAGTCTGATATTCTAGAACATTGTAACTACTTTTCAATATACCCATAAACCATCGAAATTCAAGATGACGCCCAGTAATTCAAATATCTTTGTTATGGTGGGGCGATTAGTGAAAAATTGTGCACTTTATCATAAAAGTATAAAATTTGGCATGATGACTAAACATACTTGTAAGGTTATTTTAAGATACTGAGGTACTTTGAAATTGTTGTAGGAGTCTCGAGAATACAAAATGGCGTCCACGATTGCATAACACACCGATGTAGTATTAGGTTTGTGGTAGTACGCGATGTTGTCATGCGCGTTCGAGCACTTTTCTGTTCTGAACACTGCTCTGGACCAGTTGTTTCCATCATCCTTTTCCTTCCTCGCGCAAGCATTTTACCAGCTTATTCCATAAGTAATGTATTTTTGTACCGTAAAGAACGATAATCTACCTGGAACACTAACGCTAGGAAAATATGGGACTCCACAACACACTGTCACCTGTCAACCAGTTCTTGAATCCCCCGCTGAAAGAAGTCAACCGGTTTTGGAGGTCATTTTTTGTCGCAGGTCATCCTCATTTTGCAGTGTTTTCCCGGGAAAGTACTGCGAAAAAGACAGTAGTCTGTGCAAGATCTAATAAAAGAGTCGGGTGGGGGAGTTTCTGGCAGCCACGTTCCTCGATCTTAGCACAGGTCCTTCAATGCCGTGTGTGGGCGCGCTGACGGGTGAGCAGGGAACTGCAGATGTCAACTCGCTGATGCTTCTGCTGAGGGGTTAACGCATGGGGTACATGGTACGATTACTAGATGCCCCAATATCCAAATTAGTTTTAATCAACCCACCACACTTTAATCAAGTGTGGTCACTAATAAAGACACTTTAGTTAGTGGCCGCCATCTTGGATTTCAAGGATGCTTGGGTAAATTAAAGCTGGTGAATATATTTCAATGATCTTAAATTCATGTTGAGAAGGTCTGCATCTGAAGACAACAAAATCTAACCATAAAGATATTTAAATTAATGGATGCCATCCTGGATTTAAAGAGCCCTTGAGGTAAATTGGAATTGTTAAATATCCTTGATCTGAAATTGAAATTCAGAAAGTTACAACCTGAAAGTATGTTAACAAGGAAGTTAATCAAATCTTGTAATAAATAAATAAATGGGCGACATATTGGATTTAAATGTTTCTTCCGTAGTAGATTAACTGTTAACGTTTTACCGTTAATTAAAAGTGGTTTATAATAGAAATATCTTAATTTCCGTTTAGTACCATAAAACACTTATAATCTGGAAATCACTCGAATACTATGATCAATAATTGTCTTTTAAATCTTGGGCGCCATTTTGGATTTCTGGGGCTCCTGCATCAAATATCTTAAAATGATCTTTTAGGCTATTTATGGCCCATTTATTATGCCAAATTTCATGCTTTTATGAAAAAGTGCACAATTCTTTGAAATTCTGGCGCTGATCGGCCCCACTATAGACCAAGAATTCTCAAATTATTGCACCTTACCCGTACTGGTGCGTGAACCTTTGGATACTGGTACGACAGCTTGATGAAAAAATTAACAGAAAATTTATAAATGACCTAACGCTAACACATTTTCATGGATTGAACGAGGAAGTATCAGGTCCAGCTCAAGATTCTCAACATTGACACATTCGTAACGAAACACATGTAATATAGAGACAAATATTATAGGCCTGCTTGTCATAAATTTAATTTCAGCAGCGCAGAATAAAAATAGAACTTACGGTAATTCTGTGGATGTATGCAAGAACTTGCTAAGTTACATTTTTGTAGATTCGAGGAAAACAGGTTTGAAGATCGTAGCAACTAGACCTCGGGCTAGCCTAGAAATTAGCGCGTTCGCTTTCCGTGCGCGAGGTCACGGGTTCAATTCCCGGGACACGGGTTGAACAGAATTGTATCGGAGTCCAATTTACCAAATAAGCGTAGGTCCCGTCTTAGAAGCTCGTCAGCTCGATTAGGACGTTAATAATGATCAATCGGAACAACTATTGTCCCTTACAGGAGATTGTACAGAAACGCAATATTGATTCCGGACAACTATTTTTAACAGAAGATAGCTGGGTAAGTGGAAATAATTTTGAGAGAGTAACTCTTAACCCCCCCCCCCCCCTATTAAGGTCACCTATTAGCTTCTTACATCCAACCAAAGAATTACCAGGTGCGTAAATATGAAACCGGAATTAATGTACAGAAAAGACAGTGATTGGATTACAATGCTAAGAACTATTTTATTCGAAGTACTGGCCATCGCTAGCGATACATTTCTGCCCTCGTTCCAGCAATGTGTGGATGCCAGACCAAAAAACCCGTGCCTCCAGTGTTGCAAACCAGTTATCAAGCCATTTACGTACATTTTCGTAAGATGTGAAGCGCTGGTTAGAAAGTGCGTGTCCCATGGATGCAAATAAGTGAAAATCGCACCGGCGTCAAGTCTGGTGAGTAAGTCGCACGCGGAATGATTTTCCAGCAAACGTCGCAATCGTTTCCTTGACCGGTTTTGCTGTGTGGGAGGGTGCATTATCGTGAAGCACAATCACTTTATGTTGTCTTTGGTCATATTCTGGTCGTTTTTCACGCAAAGCTTGATGCAAATCGATCATTTGTTGTCGGTAATGTTGGGTATTAACGGTTTCAGCAGTTCATAATAGATCACTCCCTTCTGATCCCACCAAACACAAAGCATTGTCTTCCGTCCATAGTGATTTGGTCTTGCAGTCGATATCGCCGGTTCTCCTGGAGTTACCCATGATCTTTTACCCTTAGGATTCTCGAAATAGATCCACTTTTCGTCACCAGCCACAATTCGATGGAGAAATGATTTCCTTTTGTACCTGGCGAGCAAATTTCGCAAGGGGTTTTCGGTTTTCCTGCTGTCGTTCAGTCAATGCAAGTGGAACCCATTTTCCCACCTTCTGAATCTTGCCCCTGACTTTTAAACGTATGGAAACTGCTTCTTGTGTCACATTTAACTGATCCGCGAGTTGTTGCGTTTGAGCGTTATCCTCATCCAACAAAGCTTGCAATTCGCTGTCTGCAAACTTTTTTGGTAGTCTTCCACGTTCTTCGTTTCTCACGTCAAAGTCGCCACTTTTAAATTTTGTAAACCACGCATAGCACTGTGACTTACCAAGAACATGATCACCGTAAGCTTCGACAAGCAAGCGATGCGATTCTGCAGCAGTTTTCTTCAAATGGTAACAAAAAATCAATGCTGTCCGCGCATCGTAGTTTGTAGGTACAAATGAAGTATGACACCTCAGTTTAACATTAGATCCGAACCACCATGTGTAGCAAACCACAGTGGGAAATGAACACGGGACAGTTTTGCTAATCTTAAAATTGCGCCTCACCTATCAACAAGTTGACAAAAGAGACATCAAATATAAGATGAATTTTTATAATATAAGATGTACGAAATAATTTGTTCCTAATTTCTTTCATCAACTTGCTCTTGACGCACATTTGTTTCAATAATTAAATAACGATGTATTGTAATGAACAGATAAATAAAATTACATCCAGGACCTGTTTTCGAAGGTATCATCCCGGATTTCTTTTAATCTGACTGAGGAGAACCCCTGAAACACCTGTCACGAAAGGCCGCCGCAAGGGTCGTTATCAGCACTTCCGGAATGCAAAGCCAAGACACTCTGAGACTGAGGGCTGCGCTCGCTCGAGCCTCTCTCATTTCAAATTCACGCACACTTCTGGAAATTCTCAGCAAGCGTTGAGTGAACATGAGTCGATTTCACCAAGCGTCACGCATCAATAGAAAAGGCAGGACGTCACGTGACGAACCAAGAGAGGTACCCTTATGAAATTCTGGAGTCTAGGTTCTTGAATGAGTCAACAGTTCTCTCCCCTCCCCGATTATTATTTTCTTTAAGTCACAAAAAATTTTGATCAGATGGTTGCAACAAATGCTGCTATAAAGAACTTCATGGCAATTTTTTTAGAATCATATGCATTTATATACTTTGTATGTGTATATATCATCATCATCATCATATTCAGCCGTTTTCTATCCACTGCTGATGAGGATATCAGCAGACCGAGATATGTGGAAAGAAAAGGGGGAGGCCTTCATGTGTATGTAAATATATATATATATATATATATATATATATATATATACACAAATCATAGCCATATTCAATCCACTACTGGATGAGCTCTCCCCGAAGGGAGGAGTTGGTCTACTGTTCCCACGCTGACCAGACGGGTTGGGAGAGGAAAGCTGAAGCTCTCGCTGTGATCGCCACTGTATTTTATTCACAACAGCTCCCCAATTATCCTCACGATGCTGGGTCAACATCGAAACTTTTGAGCCCCCACCGGGAATCGAACCCGGGACCACTCGCACTGTATATATATATATATATCTAGTCGGTAACGCGCTCGACTTCAGTGCGAGCGGATCCGGGTTCGATTCCCGGTGGGGGCTCAAAAGTTTTGGTGTTGACCCAGCATCGTGAGGACAATTGGGGAGCTGCTGTGAATAAAAGACAGTGGCGATCACAATGAGAGCTTCGGCTCTCCTCTCCCAGCCCGTTTGGTCAGCGTTCGAGCAGTAGACCAACTCCTCCCTTCGGGGAGATGCCTCATCCACTAGTGGATCGAATATGGCTGTGATTAATTATTATTTATTATATATATATATATATATAGCCTGTTAAAATTATTAGCATATCAATTTCTTAAATGTATATTTGCATTTGATCTTTCCACGCTAAACTTTTGTTATCGTCGGAATTCATTCGGACGTGTACCTCCGAATGTAAATATACATATATATGTATGTAAATATATATATATATATATATATATATATAAATATTTTGTTGTTGTTGAAGAAACCTGAGATTTTCTTCCTCCTACTATATAAGATAAGCTTTACGCTTTGCTTCTTTCTAAAATAAGTATGTGAATAAAGGAAGTGCACTGAAGTACAATATACGGGTCATGGTTGTTCTTAAGATGCCTAAGTCCCACTTGAGTAGGAGTTAATTTCAGGTCAAACACTGGAGACTGACCGACGATAATTAAGTGGAAAATTGTACCGTTTGCATTAAATATATCTCTTTTAACAGGCAAGTGCAACAATAAGTGGTATTTCTGATTATCTAAACATTTACGAGCGCTAAATAATTAACTATGTTTTAATCTAATATATAAAAACTTAATATTGACTAGTTGGTAACAAACTTCCGGAATGCTTGCAACATTGGAGTTTGCAGACTCTTTACGAGCGAAAAATTAGGTAGAAGTAAAAGTAATGAAACTGCTACATTGAAATGCAGTGAGATCTGACGATCTCGAATAGTACAGAGGCATTTGTGAAGTCTCTTAAATGTAGGGGATTGTCTTATGCAATTAATGAACAGGGCAATCGCATATACCTACAAGAGATAATGTTGAAAAGAGGCTCTGCACCTCTAGAGCATCTTCTTTGACTAAGAAATAAATAATATTCTGTCAATAAATCAGTCGGGAGGATATAAACAAAGAAACTGTGTCGTTGATTTGTGTAAAGATTATGAATCTATTTTTGTTCTGTCTAACATCTTGCATGAAGTGACTTTACGCTACAGCTTCCTTTTCGCTCTAGATATTTCTTTTACACAATACTAGAGCTCTACCTGTTAGAGAAGGTTTTGACGCCTGCATGATCTATCTACTTACTTCGAAAGGAAGGAGGCGAAAAGCAATCAAAAAATCCCCTTTGATCAATAAGAACAGACAGACGCTAATAAATCAAATATTCTTTAATTTTTTTCAAAGAAACAAACATCTTTTATCTTTACGTTAAGCTCTATGCTAAGAATAACATCAGAGGAATGATTTTATGTGATACTCACTAAAACTGTGGAAATTGTTGTATATATTAATTTTTCTTTGTTTCATTTATTAATCTTTTTCACTCGTATAGCCAATATGTATCTATTAATCTACAGGAGACTTTTTGTTATCTTCAAACCATTATTACCCGTCGTAATGAATTTATTATTGAGGGAAAAGATTTATTACTATTGAAACCTGCGATATTCTTCAAGTTTATCACTGTCTTTACTCTGAAAAGAAAATATTTGTATATCCTAGATAGTTATGCAACCAGCTACATATTTTTGTAAATTATGGATTTATAGTAACACGGCGTTCTCGCTCGTCACTAATATTTGATATTGACACGTAATTCTAATCTTGGGTAATGAGTGTTTTTACATGTAATGTTTTGTATTCTTTTATGCATACTTCACTTCTTTTCTGTAATTTCTGTATCTGACTCAGTGCTATATTGGCTCTTCAGCTGTTCGTAGCATTTTAATAAATTGAACTGAATTATTATTTATCACAATTTAGTAGTTTTAAAAGTACTCTTAACTAATATCTCACGGCATATCAACTACGCTGAACTACGGAAGCTGGGAAAATAAAAGGTGAAAGATAGTAGGGATAATAACTTCAGAGCTCTCGAACAATAACCAAGGGCGTAAGCCATAGTGCTGTTACGCCCATAAAATTATCTTAATAACTACACTTAATAACTAAGTAGGCAGCTCACTGCACGCTAACTTTCAATATCTCTAACTGAAAGCCCTTTGTTTTTTACTGTGACGAGTATTTCTTGGAAGTATTTAATTTTGTACTTAAATACTAAATATTTAAGTAAATAAAAAAAGTATGAAGTACGTCTCCATTCTTTATTATTTCAATTATTTTCTGACTCACAAAACAGCAAGAAAAACGTTAATTCTCTCATTTATTGTAACGTTTAATTCATATCACTGCTGTCCTACAGAACTCCGCAAATTTTGGACACAGAATTTGAAGTTAAAATAAATAAATATGTTTTCCTTAGTACGAAGACGGATGTACAGTCAAGCACAAAATAAGCATGAAAAGCTGTAATATTTACAATGAAGTGATAACATTGGAAAACTAACTGAAGTAGTAAGTAATTCAGCAGTGGAAAATGCAAATAAAGTGTAAATATTTTCGTTTAGCATTATAACAAAATATAAAAACAGTAAACACGAAAGCACCACACACAGAAAGGAGACTCAATTTACACAAAAAAAAACAAACAAAAAAAAAAAACACTGAAAGCTTGTTAAATACTAACCTTCCATACTCCAATGAAATACAGAAGTTTCTGTTACAAGAGCAAGGGTATTGAGAGAGATCCATTTCCAAAATATAACATCTTCTGTCATCGTATGGGCTTTCATTTTACTCTTCATTTCAATGTTGAATATCTGCAACGTCTTTTGAGCTAAAAATAAAAAGTCAAGATTCTTTAATTTAATGTTTTCAGATCACCAGCTTTCAAATAAAATAGGGCAATGAGCAGTGGCCAACAACAACACACAAGAAGTAACCATCAAGAAATAAGCACATCACAAAAGATCTATCAGCTGAGTAGTTCCTACTTGTTAATTGACACGAAACCTGAAAGCTGACAAAGATTTAAGCAAACTCGTTCCTTAATGCAAATTCGCTATAAGGAAACTGAACAACGTTACGTGCATTTAAGGATACTTTCCAATTATATTATTAATTAATTACAGTTAACTGAATTAGTCTGTCGTATATCTAATGATTGAATATTGTATTGTCATCGGAAGCAAGCAAGTTTACAAAATTTCAAAGAAATCGGATGATGGGAAGTGAGTTAAAAATCAATTAGAAGATTTGTACCAGAGATGATTACAGAGCAAGTTAATATAAAGCGTGTAAAAATGGGTCTGATTCCCAACGGTTACAAAGACAGAGTCTGTGTCAAAGCTTAACGGATGGAGCATTTTTTTGGAGAACTTGGAAACTATTTTTTCTGACATTTTCCCAAGTAAACTATTTTTGCGACATTCCCCCACAATATGGAAACAACTTTCAGAACAACTTCACAACATTCCAGTCCACACACAATAGATACAACAAATAAACACGCACCAAAGAGCGATAATATTGATTAAACACTTCGCCAATAAAAACGTACGAGTAATATTTTGGTACGTTTGTATTTGTTGTATCCTTTGTATGTGCACTGGAATGATGCGAAATTATGGTCGGAAAGCTGGAGAAATATCGGAAAAATAATTTCAAGGTACCGCGTATCACAAAAAATGCTCCGTTTGCTTAACTTGCACACCCCCTATCTCGATAACCATTCGGAATCGGCCGTGTTCATACAACCGGTTTTGTTTAGAATCATAGATACTATCACCTTCCGCCGTACGGCAGTTTCGTCGTAAAATATCCTGAATATAGCCGGCAAACCGTGACAGAACCGGCAAACCATGTCATACAAAAGGCTTCTGCTACTATGAGTAGACCTCCTAATTCCTCTAGCTAAGGTTTAAGGGTACCGAGCGTGGAAGACTATTAATATCCAGTATATATACGTTCTCGTCGTCGGACCTGTTAGTACCCAAGCCACTAATACGCAAACATGGGAGTTCTCACAACTTGCATTTCCAGACAGCGTAGTGAGTCAAATATCTGCACCCCCTGATCATCATAAAGTACATGCAAAGAAACAGCCTCGGAAGAACTCATTACCCGGAGGAAAGACTACCTGGCAATGGGAGCGTTCAGTCTAGCAGGAAGACCGAAGGTTAAAATGCCCGGGTTTGGACGGCAGAGTGCAAGGAAACCGACATTAACTCGAATGACCTATAATTGAACTATCAATCACTTAAAGGAGGGGAAAAATTACATGAATTGGGGAGTAAACTTGTAAGAATTAAGTGGAACAACATAGGATCGTCAGGAGTGTGAAGGAAGAGTAAAACAACAGCTGGAACTAGTCATGCCATACACTCTACTCCAAATGTACAGAAAACGGGAAACCGACAAGCGTTGACTTATACTAAAAGTTGAAGAAAAAGATCACAAAAATTGAGAGAATTTCAGATAGAATCACAATAGTAGTAATACAGATAAACAAGATATACAGTATGGGATTTTTTAATTTAATTTTTTGAATCTTTAGGCAACTTTCGCTCAGGTCGCTCTAAACAATGAGGCACCACGGCCCTCTACAGTATGAAAATTTCAGAGAAGGAAGTCCAAAATCTATACAAGGAGAAACGGAAGGTTTCAGATTGTAGCAACCTCATTATAAAATTGTAATGGGAGACTTCAATGCAAAGACAGGAACTAGGCACCCCAGTGACAAAAGTTGGAAACTTTGGATTTTGAAGAACAAACGAAAGAGGGAAGAGGCTACTGGAATTTTCTAAAACCTGCTTCATTTCTAATACAATTTTCAATCTGCCGCCTCAGAAAGTGGACATAGAAAGGACCAAATGGTACTATAAACGAAATGTGTTCTATCGAATAATGGGCAAATCCTTCAAGATGATGATGAGTTCTGGGTAGTTTCAAAATCTCGTGTGATCATTGGATACTAAGTTGAAGCTAATACAAAACTTGAGAGGAAGATGATTATCAGAGGAAAACCGGCAGTTTTAGATGTAGAAAATCTAGATAAAAAACGCGTGAAATCTGAGACAGAACTAATAGTAGGGGAGCTATGGTACACCGCCCTCCCCCCCCCTGGACCCCTCCGCAGGACTAAATGGAGAACTAATATTTTCAGAAGCTTCAAACTTCCCTGATTACTTCCCTTCAAACTTATTTTTTTTTAGAGAAAAAACTAACAATGGAATCATGAAACATGCCTTGTTTTATACGGTAAATAACAGACAATTGGCGAATAATATTGTTATGCGTATATTGGTCTACGTTTAGAAAAAAAAGAAGAAATATCTTTTTTTTTAACATAATTAACTATTTAGCCCAGAAAATAAAGGTTTGATGTGGGGAATAATTAGGGAAAGCTGAATTTTGGTCAGTTATTAGACCACTACTAGAGATGCATTTTCCCAAACTCACCACCCCTCCCCCTTGTGATTCTCCCTATTCCCGCCGGAACTATAAATTTACACTTTCAGAAATTATATCTCCGTAACAAATAGACATAACAATATGATTCTTTCTTTGCTATAATTCCTAGACAGCAGGCTACAAAAATGTTTATCTTGTGTTTGGCGCTATTGCTAGTAGTTTTGCCGTAATTTAGATCAAAATCGCAAAATAACGCTATTTTGCTTTTAATATTTACACTTTTATAGTCTTTTCTTTAGTTCACAATTGTTCGTAGTGTCCTCAAATCTTGCAACGTTTTAACTCATTTCCCGACGTCATACAATGAAATTTTGCACAACGACGTAAGTCGGGTGACAATATTTCATTGTTGCTTTCATATATTTATATGTTTTAAAAGCATGTTTTAATATGGACTTATTTACCATAAAATAATTACTACCAATTACATAATTTATAAAGCAACTGTATATGAGAGTGTACAACCATGCTTTTCTTTTAGTCATGCATAAACAAAATTATTTACTTTTTAGATAGTTTTTTTTTTTTAAGTAAAGCTTGATTAAAACTTACAATATCAAAAACATGTTTAGGATAATGGTTGTTGCGTGTTTCATAAGCTTTAAAATGATGTATATATCAATATGGATGAACAATTACTGCTTTAGCTAATGAGATAGCACTGAGGCGGACCAGCGCGGGAACGATGCTTTATCTTCTGTGTGTGCCCAATGCTGGGCCTTTGAGATCTGTCAACGATTATGACAATTTGTCTTTGCTGTGTAGCGGCAAGTAAAACAGGTGATGAATTGGTAGTGTATTCTGGCGGCCTTTTCACGTGATATATCATGTACCCAGATAGAATGACAGCTTGCAACAAAGTTGATTGACATCAAAATTGCTATGTGGGTAGTGAAAAAAAAGGAGGTACTTCAATTGTAAGCTATTTTCTGTGCTCAGCAAGAGCAAATACAACCTCATAGAATTCATTACGATACGGTTAGTCATATTTCTATTAGTTGGAAATAAAATTAAGTGTATAATTATAGTCTTTTTTATATAACTTACCTTTGAAGATGTGGTATTTTCAACTGAATGTTGTTGGGTATATTTATAATTTTCTGTTAGTGTAGTAATCGGTTATCATTTTAAAGAAACTTTGTCATGACATTGTGCAAATTTACGCAACGAAATGAATGCATTAAACTTTACAATTTACTTATTTATTGGAAACACAATAAAAGAAGAATGGTTGGTTTTGATTTATTGTGTAATCTTAGTGGGAAATATCGTGAAAGAGAAACTGTAATCGTTAAAAAGAGAATTACAGACGTTATTGAGGTTATTCTGAAATGAAACAATGGCCTACATGGAAAGTTGGAAGGAGAAAGTACTATTCGGGTTCACAGCTCGTGCATGCAAAACTATACAAAACATACTAGTATCACGCTGATCGAGTGATCATACATTAATGCAGACCGATAATCCATCTCATCGTTCAACATCTTCAACTTGTTTAAGGAACTCAGAAGGAACGTTCGATTAAAAACGAAACTGCTTTATTTGTAGACAAGAATTCAGCGCTCGACCCATCAGAACACAGGAAGTGTTTTCATATGGTTGTGACTTTAGAAATGAGGGGAAAATCTTAAGAAATTTGACTTAGGAAATGATAAGTGGGGTAAAAGGGCAACGGCCAGATTTCTTAAGAAGAGTAATCTTGTGGTATCAGAAGTACAGTACCATGGAAAGTGCTCCACAGACTATTCAAGAACTAAATCAATTAGGAAACTCGTGGGTCGACTAAAACAGAAACTAGGGAAGTTATTTTATATGTTGTGGGAGTACATATAAAACGGTGACAATGACAGTATATTCTGAATGAATTAAAAGATATTATGGAACTTGTATCTGGTCAAGAGGATGGCTGTCATATACAGACAAAAACATCTTTAATAGCATTTTAAGGACCGGACAATTGTTTCAAATGTTTCTGGAAGGTAAAATGTACTATGCTTATCGGACACGGCTCATAAAATTATGTATCAGTGATATCACGACAGGAAAACTGACCCTGCTACTTTACGGTTAAGGATACTATTAGATGCAGCCGACATCATACGAGAAGACATATACAGAGGATGATGGCTTATAACTGAAGTATATACTCAGATTTCATTGATAGCATGTCTGACGAGCAAAACCTAATTTTAGGTCTTTATGGAGAGTGCAACGACAAAGAAGAATGCTTCTGAATCACAGAAAGTTAACACGAAGTGCATTGTGATAAACCATGCTATAATAGCAACTGTAAGACCAAGATTATTCCTGTTACCCACGCAAAAAAGCCTGGTATTAACCCTTCACCGATTATACGGATCAAAATATCTGTTCAATTTATTACCGTCTATTGGAGTCTGCGTATCATCCATGATGTATACATGACCTCTCTCATCAGTGCAGGACTATCAAAAATTAATAGTGAATGGTTTCTCCAGCATGTGTGTGAAAACACAGATGTAAATATCCGTCTACTGGACAATTTAAACACGTTCCATGCTATGGAAGGGATCTAATGTAGTACAGCTAGTACCAGTACTAACACTAAGGTAAAAGTTCAACTAAGTCAGAGTGGTTCTTTTGATCTTGAAGCTATTAATCTGTGTTAGAACACAAAGAAAAGTTGAGGAAGTGGCCTTAATAACGTGCTTAAGGATGGAACTTCAAAACTGTCGAAGCACTCAAGAAGTAACTCACCCTTTAATTTGATGTGGTTTGTTGGACTACACAAGCAACCTGGAAGGAATTGTTTCATGACCAACCTTATTAATAACTATGAAAAGTGGGAATAAATGTACGAAGAGCGTTCAAAACGTTTTGCACAATGGGCCATAACTTTTTTAATAGCACTACGATCCTGAAATTTTGTGTGTATGTACTCGTGTCCTTTATGTACCACGTGTATAAGCTCAATTCCGCTGTTTACCCATAGATGGCGTTCGTGAGCGTATGAAGCTACCATGGGCACGCCAGACCTATTGTGTGGATGAGTTGAACCTCTGGCAACACGAATCAGTGCACATAATCAGCAATTGAAGACAACAACACACAGTGTTCCGTTGGTAAGCATGGCTAGTTTTGTGCCAGAAAAAGAGCATATGCGGGAAGCTCTGATTTTCTGCTTCCATTTGAAGAAATCGGCTGCCGACGCGCATCGAATGCTTGTGGAGGCCTATGGTCACAGTGCTTTATCGGAAACAACAGATTGGTTTCGTCTGTTCAAAGACGGCAATTATGACCTGAGTGACAAGAAGCCTGAAAATCGGCCCAGGAAGTTTGAGGAATATCAATTGCAGGTGCTGTTGGACGAGGACGATACCCAATCGCAACAAATGCTTGCCGAGCAATAGGGCGTTACTCAAGCATCCATTTCAATGCGTCTACATACCATGGGAAAGGTTCAGAAGATCGGAAAATGGGTGCTGCATGAATTGACCGACCGGCAGCTGGAGAGACTCCAACACACATGCGAAATGTTGCTCGCCAGACAAAGAAGAAAGTCGTTCCTGTATCGCAGGCGATGAAAAGGATATATTTCGCGAATCCGAAACGCCAGAAATCGTGGGTTGATCCCGGCCAACCATCAACATCATCTTCGAGACCAAATCGCTTCGGACGGAAGACGATGGCTGTGTGTTTGGTGGGATCAACAGGGTATCGTCTCGTCTACTTTGAGCTGTTGCAACTGGGTCAAACTGTCAATGACCACCGCTACCACCAACAACTCATCAACGTGCACCGTGCTCTGTGTGAAAAAAGGCCGGAGTATCAACAAAGACATGACAAGCTGATTTCCTCCACGACAACGCCCCATCGAACACGTCATAAGTGGTCCAAAACTACTTAGACACACTTAAGTGGGAGATGCTAACCCATCCCGCTTATTCACCAGACCTGGCCCCTACAAACTACCATCTGTTTGCGTCGATGGGTCACGCCCTCGCTAAGCAGCACTTCGATTCGTATGCAGACGTCCGAAAATGGCTTTGAGTAGTTTGCCTCGAAAGAGCAGGACTTTTTTTGGCGTGGTATCCACAAATTGCCCAAGAGGTGGGCAAAATGTGTAGCTAGCGAGGGAAAGTACTTTGAATAACTTGCTTTGTGCTTTCTATGAACACACCATGTTTTTTGCTGACTACAAAACTGCGGATTTAAGCTTATACACCTGGTACATACGCATGCTACTTAATATATCCTCCAACCGCTGTGACGCATTTAGCGCACCGTTCTTTCCATGCCGTAAATGCACTTTGTACAGAAAGCAAAGAGGAAGGGATTTTTTCTCGAACTCCAGAACATGTTGAGTGGTGACTCTCAACAAAGCTCTGATGGCGTGATCACAGAGGATGAAACTTGGTTGTTTTACATGCATTCTGAGATTAAAACGTAGTCCCATGGAATGCACAGTGGGACAAAACGTCTATCTAGCGGGTCAAAATACATTTTTGACAATGTTTGTAAGTTGTTTACTTTTGTACTTATTGTGTTGTTTTAAGTCCAAGTTAATTGTTTTAACGCTTGCAAAGTTCCTCATAGAAGATATGGCAACGCTGCACGCCACACAAGTGACCGGAATCTGTGGTTAGCAAAATAGCTCTGCAGACAGCTCAGAATGTAAACAGTTGAAGGACATGTTCTAATCCTAACGGATGGAGTTTTAAGATTGCAACTGACTATTGTTACTGAAGGTTTGTATAATCTGTGTGATGTATTGAAAAATTATTTCTGTAATATTTGTCTGCAACACATGCAGTTTTGTTGATAGTGATGGAATTGATAAAATTAATGACATCCACTAGGTTTATGTTGACTTATGAAAAAAGCATAACGAGGTAGGAGTGATAAATAATTTCATGAATGTACTATAATGCTCCTACATTCATACAGTATAATTAGAACTTGCCCCAAAGTGCCCCTTTGCTGTACACGCAGCATGTTTCATGGAAGGTACACAGGTATATTATGGATATTGAAACTGACACGTTTATCTGATTGACCTGAAGCATGTGCCTCACACTGAGGACACAAATGGGAATGGAATGGGAGATGTTCACAACGTTGTTTCATCTGCGGGGCTACTCCTAAAAGCATGAACGAAAACAGAGGTGAATGATGCACCAGATATAAGTAAATACAGATTTGGTCTATCTACATTGCATGCGTGGATCAGGTTTTTCGAGTGTCTCCTGCACATTTCCTACAGACTAGAACTGAAAACATGGCAGGTTCGGTGAAAAGAGCATTAGGTTGCCATGAAGAAAAGAAAAGCGGAGATAATTGCACAGGTCAGACAGAAAATGGGTTTGATTGTTGATCAGCCATTACCTGGGGGAAAAGGTAATTCCAATGATGGAAATACAAGTCGCCACTTCTTCGCAGATCCTGAACTATCGTCGACTGTCACTGGAATTGATAAGGAGCTTATACACAGATTTGAGACACTTTTGAGGGCGATGTCGTCTGGGTACCCCATAAATACTGAGGCATTCGAATCATTTGCAAAAGAAACCAGGCGCATGTACCTGCAATTATTTATATCCCTGGTTTTATATGCCACCCTCACTACACAAAATTCTCATACACGGTGCTACTGTCATACAATATGCACTACTGCCAATTGGAATGCTGTCGGAAGCTGTGCAAGAGGCTAGAAACAAGCATGAGAAAATTTCGTCTTGGATATTCACGGAAATGTTTTCAGACAGGCAACTATGGAGGATGTGCTGCATTGCCTTTTGATCACTTCTGATCCGTTAGTTACATGTATTCAACTTCTCCCATCAACGAGCAAGAGAAGTGCCCTACACACGTGAGTTCACAGCTTACTGCATCAAAGAGACACGGAATCACAGAAAAATGAAGATTTCGAACAATCTGATGATTCTGACTAGTGCTGATGATGGTGATAAGTGAAGAGACAAAGAGGAATTGGTTGGGTCTAAAATAATATATATATATATATCTATCTATCTGTGTGTGTGTGTGTGTGTGTGTTAGCGCGCGCGCGCGCGCGCATATTTTAATGTCGAGAAAAGTACAGCTATTTCTCTCAACGTTCGTTCCCTATAAGGATGAGAGAATCTTGTAGCCTTTACTTACTACTCTTAGGTCTTATAACAATATAATTCCGTGTTTTGTGTTTATCATTTGTACCAGCAGCAGTTCCCGACTCACAGTGTGTATTGATTTCAGCAGTGTCATTCTGTCTGTGATAATTCGGCAATAATAGGCTAGATATTGTTCACACTCATGAGTTAAGATTGAATTCATTGTATTACTGAACATAATCACTATATTTTGTACCTCATTACATAAAACCACCTTTCACATTGTAAAATAATTTTGTCCCGCTAGTTTGGCATTCTGTCCCACTGTGGAATGGCGTCATCTCGGTTCTCCATGGAAGAAAAAATGAAGAGACTCCCAAATCAGCGGACAAATTAATGGCCACATTCTTCTGGGATCACCGTGGCGTAATCTTTATCGACTTTTTGGAACATGGAGCAACAATTAATAGAGAGCGGTACTGTTTGTCACTGGCAAAGCTGCGACGTGCTCTAACTGAAATAAAGTCATCAAACTGCACCAAGTTAATACGAGGTCCCACTCTGCCACTCACACATAGCAGAAAACCAGAGGAATGGCATGGGAAGTGCTCCCTCAACCTCCCTATAGTCCGAACCTGACCCCGTCCGATTTCTTGATGTTTTGTTGTCTGAAGACGAACCGTCGTGGTAGGTTGTTTGCCAGTGATCCAGAACGCACTGTGTGTGTGAAACAGTGGTGTAATAGTCAGCGTCCGGGGTTTTACCAAATTGCATTTACGGCATTGAAAGAACGGTGCTCCAAATGTGTCACAGCTGTTGTTGAAGGGTACATTAAGTAACCTGCGTATATACATAAAGGACAAGTACATACACAAAAAATTTCACAGAGCAGGACGTTTGGGCGCGGCCGTTTGGGCGCAAAGCCGTATATCTAAATAGGTTAATCTACTTAAATGGGTTATAATGTATTTCATAACTAGAACACGGATGTTTACGCACTAAAAGCCTTGAAAATAGGCACTAATATTACAAAAACTCTGTCATAAAAAATAACTGTACAACTTAAAGTAAAAAATTCATAAAGGTTATCTTCAAAAACTAAATTTTCGTTACGTTATAGTATGTCCTATGGTAAACAGTCACTGAAAGTCTCAATTGCATTAAATGCTTGGTTTAGTTCTAGTAAATTTTTGTATAATGCAGAAAAAAAATACCTTTATAATATCTCTAACGTAAAGGAATAGGCATTTTGGATATTCATAACTTCATAACTATTCATTACATTGTATTACTGCTTATTACTACGTATTTGCAACAGAGATAATTCGAAAGGAAACAACAGTGAAATCTAATACAGATATTGAATAATTTATTTTGTCTTATGTTACATTTACCATGACATTATGAATCCACGACGGAATTATGGCAAGTATTCTACAATGTCAACAGTTTCAAATTTCTGTACAATACGGCGAATTCTTTCATCTGCCTGAATATATTTTCTTCCTTTCTTGGGTGGCTCTTCTTCTCGAAACATTGCCTTGTATTTCAATGTATAATTAGTCCCTATAAGTGCCAATTTTTATGAAATATGAAATAACTTTCTATTAATACAATAGAGTCTCAACTATACGGCCTAATGGGCAGATGGAATAACAAAACAGCATTCAATAAATACTCACTTCCTGAGCCACTCATAGCATTAAAAGCACCATTTTTATTCCAAAACCAGCTCTTATTCATTTTTTCTGACCTCTTGGTACAGGCCAGTACTTAATAAACATTTCTTATGTTTTGTAGCATGCGTTTTAATAATTTATTATAGAAAAAGAAAGTGCAAAAATGAAAATTGTTCAGTATTGTACACATTTTAAGATAAATTTTATAATGTCTGACTCAAAAAATCAAGTACACAGTAAATACAATATGTAATATAGTAACATTTTTAAAATAACTAAACATTAACGAAAAATGTGTCTTATTTTATTAAAAATAAATATTCTTTTAAAACTAAGCCGCATAGTACGTAGACCGAATACTCGCGACCCGGATAGTCGAGAGTCTGCTGCAGTTCCTTCCCATTTCTTTTCAACTGGTAGAGACAAGTTGTGCATGATGTGCAGAAACTTTGCTGTGTTCAAGATGTTATTTTTAGTTTTGGCAAAATTATTTGTGGAAGTTTCTCGAAATTTCCAGTGCCTATTTTCATATTTTAGTGCCTAAACATCCGGCCTCTAGTTATGAAATACACTATAACATATGTAGGTAGATAAACCTATTTGGATATAAGGTTTTGCGCCCAAGCGGCCTTGCGCCCAAATGTCATGGACCCAAATTTGATGGTCCTAGTGCTACTATTTAGAAAGTTATGGCCCACTGTGCAAAACTCTTTGAATGCCCTTTGTACATAATGCCAGTACGATTTATAAATTTGCATCCTAGTACTATTTACATGCCATTGTGCTTCACAGCAGATCAAAGTAGAAAACTCAGTTAGTCACCATCGTCACATTTGTTGATCCACTTGTGTTGAATTGAATTTGATTCAATTATGGCCTTTAGGAATCTATGGATCAAGGAGCAAGGATGTGCGCTGTGAACCCGAATAGTACCTTTTCCTTGCAACTTTTCATGCAATCCATCGTCCTCAATAATGTCCATAATTCTCTTTTCGCGATTACAGTTTCTCTTTCGGAATACGGTATTTCCCACTTTGAAAATGAAATTTATTTAACTTTTGTACATTACAAGTTTACATAACATTTCGACTCACAGAAGCCTCAGCTTGTGTGTGTCTTATTCTCGAATTATCATTAGTTTGTTATTGTCTGGTTACCCATAACAAATTATTTACATATTACTTCTACATCATTGTCATTTAGACTTTCTAACCTACTCAAAACCAGTTTTTTGAATCGGCTTGTTTGTTTCTCTTTTCTAATGTATATAGGTGTCTTATTGTAAATTTTTGGTACAAGATAGTAAGTTTGGTGGTGTGTTGATGTTTTGTTAGTTCTGATTATTTCTATATTCTCATTTGTTGTGACACTTCTGGTTTCATACTCATGACATAACCTATTCAGTTTTGTTTCTTTTGTTCTAATATACATCAATATATTTTTTAAATATAATCTATTAATTGGTAATACATCAAAATAGTTATACAAATGTTTAAATCACAATCAAATTTTCTATTCAAACAGTCTCAAAATATTGTTCTGTTGAGTTACAAGAGGTTTTATGTGAGAGGTGTATGTTGCACCCCAACTTAGTATACAGTATTCTAATAAGCTTTGTGTAAAAGCAAAGTACACCATACGTAATGATTTGTTATCAAGAATTTCTCTAAGAAGAACAAATCTATAAGATGTTTTTCTTAATGTATTACTCATGCACAATATATCTAAATTCCATTTTAGATTATTGTCAATTAAAATTCCTGAATAATTAACACTTTCTTCTCTAATGAGATGTATACAAAGACAGTTTGCTTTTACATCACAATTATGAAGTATTAGTTCTTTATTCATAGGTTGTCCAGCAGGTGTATGCGAGAAAGTTATATATTTGGTTTTACGAATATTCAAAATAAGTAAGTGAGCATTTAACCAAGAAGTTATTTTTTTAGTTCAGTTTCTGCCGTTTCTAGCCATGTTTTTTTCAGTAACAGTTAAGGTAGTATCATCAGCAAGCGATTGTATGTGCCCTCTTACTTGCAAATTACATAAATCATTTATGTATATAAGAAATAAAATGGGGCCTACTACTGTTCCCTGAGGTACACCTAATTTAACATGCATAAGGTTACTTATGGTTACACCAATTTTTACAGTTTGTTGTTTGTTTTGTAAGTAACTCTGAAACCACTTCAGTGATACACCTCGTAATCCACAATTTTCTGCAATAGAATTTTATGGGGTATAGTATCAAATGCTTTAGACAAATCTAAGAATATTGTAATTACTTTTTCACTTACGTCTAAACTTCTACAAATTATTTCAGTTAATTTAAGTACAGCATCTGATGTGCTCATTCCTGTTCTGAACCCATATTATTTGAAAAATACTTAATTTCGTGCATTTTTCTAAGAGCTCAGAGCAGTTACTTAACAAAGAAATTGGCCTCTAGTTATTGGGATTAGCTTTTAATCTTTTCTTATATATGTTTTGCACACTTTACTATATATCTGCGGTCATTTTATCAATACCTGGTGAAGGTGAAGTGTTAGACTTTAAATTATTAACAAAAAAGATTCAATTTAATGTCTAGTAATTGGTGTAAAAACAGTAAGTTTGGATTTTTAACTGATATGTTTGTTATAGCACTTTTACTAGTTATTCAGAGATCATCAATTAATTGTTCTCCACCGTTAATAAAATGTTTGTTCGAAGTATTAGCAATTAGTTGAGGATTTTCGTTAACTGTTAACAATCCTTCATTTGTAATAAGTTCTTTTATTTCTGTATCGGCTTTATTATTGTGGTCCGTAACATCTGCAATAACGTTCCACAATTTACGTGTATTCTTCTTACAGCCCAATATTTGCTTTCTATAATATTCTGTTTTGACCTCTTTAATCAATCTGGTTAATTTATTGCGGTAACTCTTATAATATTCCTTTAAACCTGTGTTAATTATTTGCCTTAAAACTAAGTGACTTAATCGATCTCTTTCACGTATGGAAGTGATAAGTCCTTTTGTGATCCATGGCTTAAGTTTCATAAATTTACTACTAACATTTGAGACTTTGACCTGTGTTACCTTATTTATACTATTCTGCATGATTTTAATAAAGTTATTTGTTGCTGTATTTACACATTGGCTTTCTATAACATCATTCCAGTTTATTTGCTCTAATTCTTCTCTTAACATGACGTAATTCACAAAAGTTTTACAATTTTGCTTAATAGTATTTTTTTTCTACTTCCATGGGAAAATTTAAAATAGTTAAATAATGGTCAGTGATACTTGTTCGCATTATAGCTGAAGTAATGTCTTGTAATCGATTAAGTTTTATAAATATATGGTCTATACAAGATTTTGATACTTCAGTAACTCTAATATGTTTATTTACACATGAAACATATCCATAAAACTAAAGTATGTAAGTAACTGTCTATAGTGACATCATATTTTCCTTCCAATATATTTATGTTTATATCACCGACTAGCAAAGACGGTGTTGTTTTTATTGTTTGATGTTCAGTATTCAATTAGTCAAGAAATTCTGCTACATCAGTTAGGTTAACAATATACAGCTATCACGTGACACTCTTCCGTACAGCTGGTGATGCGTAAGCGCATTCCTGAAGCACCTTTAAATTTCAATTCTGAAACATTAACCTGTAACTCATGCTTAGTAAATACCATAACACAGTCTGCTTTCGTAAGTGTATTTTCCGTATACCAGAAATTATATACCCTGCTAAATAAATCTCATGAGTAAAATCATTTTTCCAAATTTCAGTTAGAATAATTAAATCTACATCAATAGATAAGTTTTGAAGTAGAACCAATAATTCCAACGAAGTTTTATTAAGAGAACGAATCTTAATCTGCAAGATAGTACAACCCCCTTTACCACTGAATAAATTATTAACAGTACTTACATCATCACAAATAAATGTTTCAACCTGTTGATACGATTGGATGTCTTCAATCACCCGATCCATTAATGGATAGTTTATATTTATACATAATTATAATTTCTTGTTGCTGTTAGTTAAGGATGTTTTGTAAGTCTTCGACACTCTTTACATGCTTGACACGGCTAGAGTTATTCTGCTTAAGCAACACTTTCCCATCTCTAATCCAAACAAAACGAATCCCATTGCTCCTGGCGTATTGCTTCGTTTCATAAAGCAATTTGCGGTTGTAGGACGTAAGTTGTTCATTAACGTAGATGTGGGAGTCAGGAAATGATTGATTAACTTCTGAAGCTAATAACATCTTATTTTGTCTAAATTTTTGTAGCCAATCATCTC
>JAGDQP010020443.1:19623-33273 GCA_022664845.1 Lepisma saccharinum | reverse complement strand
AAGTACTTGGGAACATGAAAAGAAAGCTTGTTAAATTAAAGTTGTGAGTATTTTGCAGTTTTGTTACCAGGAAGGCACTCCTTGTGTTCAATATTTAAGAAGAAAAGTGATATTTAAAGTACTTGCAACACGTATTTGAAGTAGAAAGAAGTCTAATGAAAGACGAAATGGATGGATTCGGTTCGAAACTTGCCTGAACCGAAGGACGTATTTCTTTGTATTAAGCACGAAATAGACAATTGTATTTGCACAATGGCGTATTAAATGGGAAAGCAAGGTTGATAGATTCAAGTTGTGAGTATTTTACTGTTTGTCAACAGAAGAGGACCTTCTTGCAACTACATATAGTCAATATTTAAGAAGAAAAAGTGCTTGAACAGGAATTTTAACGAATAAAAAGTATTTTTGTGGTTAGGTAACACGAAAATTAGGTTTGATAGTTCAAAAATTCGGTGGCAAGGCAAGCGACATTTGGAGTGTGTAGAATACAAAGTTTTGCTACCATGGGCGGGCGTCTATGGGATCAACTAGCATTCTCTTATGGGCTTCTTTTAATATGTGTTGAACGTTCCATTTGCATATGAAATAGTCACAGCGGCATATTTAATGAAATATTAATGACCGATGGGTTTTCGTAACAGTTTTTGAATTGCAGGCTCTCTCTAAATGTTTACTTATGTGTATGTGATAATTAATTGCAAAGGAATGAGTGAACCTTCGCTCAATAGTTGGCGGAAGCTACGGTCCACTATGTAAAGTTTATCTTATTTTCAATCCCCTTCCAGCTCCCTATGCCAACGAACAGCAAAACTAAGCAAATATTTGAACGGCTCCTTTTCTATTTTATTTTTGTCGGTTCATACTCTTCGCTACTTAAGGTTAGGTTAGATTGCATCAAATATGAGAAAAAGAGTGCAAGGATTTTCAATTTCGGGGTTGTAAAGTAGAGATAGGCAAAAAATAACAACTTATTCTTGTAACAATTATTATCGGTTAAATTGTTAATTTGTTATAACTGTAACTTTTGAAAAATATTTTTTTTAATAGTTTAGGTAAAAAAAAATTGTGTTTATGATCTCATTTCTAACTGCGATAACAAAAAATAATAACAAAGTCTGCAGGTGTTACTTGTTTTTTTCTTTTCTTTTCTTTTCTTTTTTTTATCTTCTTCGAGAAGGGTAGCCAAGACAAGAGCGACAGAGAGGGTTAAATCTTGGGGTGTTCACAGTTTAGGTTTCAATTTAGTGGTATTACACGAAAGTGTAGTGTTATTACACAGATTACCTATTCCTAGGCGGTCGTAGGGGGTGCTGATCAATATTATCATGAGGTATTGACTATGATTTCAGGACAATGATTTCCCCAGACCCCCACATTCTCCAGAAGACCTAGGGCTTAACAATCTTATGATCAAAAATCGACAGAAACCGTGCAAAACTCCCCAAATATAGTCTCCCAAACTGAAAACCCTGGCGTAATCTTTGTTTTAGGAGTGTAGGAAAATCACTGATGCCTTCATAGTTTAATCGTGAATGATGATGGTGTGAAAATGGAGCAGTAAGAAACAATAGTTTTAGGAAATTTCTGTGAAAGGTAGAATATTATAAACGTAGAAAATTCTAACGTTTCAATTTAAATTAAATTTCAAAAGAAATTTGGGTTGTTAATGCTTAAATTGCATTGCCAGTCAATAACTACTTACGGATGTTGAGGTTCGGTAAGAAGTGTGTATTTACGCTTTGCTTGTTAGTGGGTGGGGGTGGGGGATTTATACCCGGAACCCGATTTCTCTTATTAAAAGACAAAGGTGTGTGCACACGAAACTAAGAAAGACAAAGTGCATATTATTATAGGCTTGAAACATTATTGTAGGTGGAGAGAGAGGGTCATACACTGCAATGTAAAGAAAAATATGTCTATTGTACGCTATGACGTTCAGATCAAATGAAGTGTTGTCAGCTCTTTAAATGAGAAAACTTTGAAAGTACCACGTGTCTTATTCGCACATTTTCTTAAGTTTATCGACCAACTTCAAACGCAAATCGTAATAATTGTAAAAATGTCGGATATAGGGTGGGGTGGGTTAGAATAGTTGAAAATGTATTCACTAGCGGAGCAAAGATTTAATAGGAAATGTCCAGTTGCCTGCATCTTACTGTACTGTTGTGAGATTATGCTATAATTAAAAAAAAACGCGTTGTTCTCAGCAAATAACAGGACCGCTGAGAGGGTGAGACAGGGCAGAGGGACAAGTTCAACAAGCCAAGGACGACGCCCTTCAGGGGGTTTGCCCCGTAGCCAGAAAAAAAATATACTAATATGGCATAAAATTTCAGTCAAAATTTAAGAAAAGAAGGTATTATGTGTAAGGCGTTGTTCCTCCCCCCTTCCCATGGGCGCTCTTGCCCCGAGGTTCTGGCCATGTATTTGCATGGTTTCATTTCATAAATGGTAAGACATGTTTGTGCTTTATATCTTTGTTGCTGATGTCATGAATTTCTTTTGAAATTTAAATTAAATTGAAACGTTAGAATTTTCTACGTTTATAATATTCTACCTTCCACAAAAATTTCATAAAACTCTTGTTTCTTACTGCTCCATTTTCACACCCTCATTATTCACGATTAACTATGATGGCATCAATGATTTTCCTACACCACTAAAACACAGATTACGCCAGGGTTTTCAGTTTGGTGGGGGTTATAAACACAAAATTGAGAGTGTACTTGGGAAGTTTCGCACGGTTTCTGTCGATTTTTGATCATAAAATTTTTAAGTCCTAGGTCTTCTGGAAAATTTGGGGGTCTGGGGGAATCATTGTCCTGAAATCATAGTCAATACCTCATGATAATCTTGATCAGCACCCCCTACGGTCGCCTAGGGATCATCCGTGTAATAACACTACAGTTCCGTGTAATACCACTAAATTGAAATCTAAACTGTGAACACCCCAAGATTTAACCCTCCTAAACTGAAAATCATGGGGGAAATCCCTGGTTGACATTTTGATGGAACGTGTAGTTCCTCGACACAAATTACCACGATATGCTTTGTTCGGCAAACCACGCAAACCTTTGTTCGGCAAATTTATGTTAACATTAGTCACTCACGCATTATATTAAAAAAAAGCCTTATTTTGCAACTAGTGACATAGTATTTATTTTTTATTCACTCTATATATCACATATCTTTATTGTTTACGTTAATATTAGTCCACTCTCTATTACTGCACACGAATCTATGAAAACACACTACAATTAAGTTATGTTTTTCACAAAAATATCCTTATGTAGGGTAAATGTTAAATTAACACAGGAAAGTTGACAGCCCCCGTAATAGCGACTCGAACCCGGATCTCCAAGTGCCGGTTGCGTATTCTGTCCATTACACACACACCCTGTGTATATAAAATTTTTCTCTCGTCTCGACACTCTCAAAGTTCCTAATTGTTGGTAATGAAGCCCAGGCACTCCACTAAGGCGTAGATTTTTAGTTGAGAAATCTCTTGCAAATTCTCAACGCGAAAGAGTAGGTATATCTGAAAAATCTCCACCAGTGTGATTCAAACAGTGGCGTTCTATATTTCGGGGAACACTTGGAAAAGCGTGCAGATTCGAGTGCTGTTGTCTGTAGTCTTGATTCAGCTTTCCGCACATGTATCATATGTTTTTCTCAGCCTGTATCAAATCCATGCTACTCTGAAATGATTAAATATTATAAATCAATACAGATTCAATGAATTATCAAGTATAGGGTATTAATAATGTAATGGACACTTATCTGAATTATAAAATAAATATTAAAATAGAGGAATTCCATGATTAAATCATAAAAACAATATAAGATGATGAAGCTAATATGTACACCAAATGTCGGAAATGTTAGTACCACATCGATAATCAATTATTTTAGCATATTGATACCATTGGAAACATTTAATAAATCGTAATTACTATAAGTTTATGGTACTAAATCAATAAAAATATAAATTTCATGTACTACTACCACCTCCTTCTATCACATGTTCTACAAACTCCTGAAAATGGAAGAGGGCGAAAATTCAAACACTGTGTATAAAAATCCTAAGGGAAATCCTCTTCTCCCTACAATCCTGAGGATTGTAGTTTTATCACTACTATGGTATTATACTAGATTATGATTAAATACACGTACTTAAGTTTTTAAATAACTATTTTGTAACTATTGGTAAAGAATTAGCCATAAATATACCCAAATTTGAAATCATATGCCTTATAATTTTAGTTGCTAATTTGTTCGTGTTTACCTTAGCAGAGATTATCAATATCATGAATACATTGAAGAATACAACAAGAGATGGATTACACAATGATTATTTTAATTAAATGCAAATATACTTTTAGTAACACATTATCCGAAGCAGTTAATTTCTCTTTTAGTTCAGGAGTTTTCCCGGAACAACACAGAATTGCTAAGGAAATTCCATTATATAAGGGTGGAAATAAAATAATGATAGTCCGATCTCAATATTGAGTTGTATATTTAAAATAATTGAAAAGTGTGCCTATGATAGAATGTTATTATTTCTTGACTATTAATTTCTTTTATCAATATCAATATGGATTTAGAAGAAATTCTAGTACATTAAAAATGCTGTAAGTGGGGTTGAAGTTGAGATAAAGAAACTTTGGACAATAATAAATGAGCAGCAGGGCTATTTATAGATTTAAAAAAATAACTTTTGATACCCTTAATCATGAAATGTTGCTGGCTAAATTAGAAATTATAGGGTTTAGAGGATTACCTTTCAAGTGGTTTAAAAGTTATGCATCTAGTAGGTCTCAATATGTGTCAGTAAATGTTAAAGAAAGTGATGAACTAAAAATGGAAATTGGTGTACCCCAAGGATCAATCTTAGGACCGTGCTATTCTTAATATAAGTAAGTGATTCACACTTGCTGAGTTTGAAAGGGAAAATAACATTATTTTCAGATAATAGTGCAATATTTTACAAACCAGATTGAATGGATCAATTGAAAACATATGTTGAAGAACATGTGTCTACTTTATACATTTGGTTGTGCTTAAACTGTCTATCATTAAATATAGAAATGCCCGTCTTTGTAATTTTTCACAAACCTTTGCCAAAGATAAAACTACCAAAGAAAATCGATAAACCCTTAATAGTGGCAATAGTAGGATTAAAAGTTGATCAACATCTTTCTTGGGAACCGCATATTATGTTTTTAAAAAAAATATAACCCCGTATTATTTGAATAATGCATCGTTTCATTAAAAAAATGTTCTTTAGGCACTTATACAAAGTCATCTGATATACTTATGTACAATCCTAGGGTCATACAAACAAAACAAGATTACATAAACTTATATTGTTACAGGAAAAGCTATTAGAATAATGTATATATATTAGTTGTATCATTCAAGTAAGATTTTGATTTTTGAAACGAATATTCTTCCATTGGAAGGATTACTTAAAATTCATTCATGTATCTCTGTTCATAAAGCATTGGGTGGAAATATGCACAGTAATTTACTGTTAATAAAATAAAGAAAGTACATGGATATAGGACCAGGCAAATAGAGCAAGTTAGCACTGATAACGTTAATACTTCTAGCTACGGTACAAATGGTGTTAAATATAATTTTTCAAAATTATGATAGTTTACCTAAACACATAAAGACTACAAAAGCTATTCCCTAATTTAAAGTTGAAGTGAAAAAATACTTTTGGAAACTCTTTACAGATACATCATTTTTTTTTTGTGAAAAATATTTCTGGGAACTATTTACAGATACATACAAGGTCTTATTGTCTCTTTTAAATTTATTGCTATGTAATTACTTTTAGAACAGTGTTAACATCTTGAGTATATTGTTCCTTAGTGTGAGCCTATGCTCGTTGGGGCCCATTTTGTATTGTGTTTTATTTATAATTATGTAATGGCTGTCTGTAATTTAATCAATAAAAATAGTTCGAAATTAATCCCACTTTAAATGATACCATCAGAATAAAAATTTGTTTTCATTCATTCATTCTTTTTGTCTTTCATTCTCTCTCTCTCTCTCTTCTCTTTTATTCTCTCGTGTATGTTTGAAGTACTGGGTGCAAGACAATCACCGAAACCTTGACATCCTTTACTCTCGCGTGTCTTAGAGCTTTGTAAATCTCTTTTTGGGACTGGCTCTTATGAAAGAACGTGAGGCTCCACATGTGCGTATGTGTAAGAATGCCTTTTCGTACTTTCACTTCATAGGCCTTTTCATGTCATTCAGTCTGACAATATTATGAAGATTGCAATTGGACTACAAGCACTTTGCATTCGTTGAAAAGACAAAAGCAACAGATTTCCTGTTTAAGTTTTTTTAAAGCACTTTCTGTCTTTGAAGGCAGAAATCGAGAGTTACAGGAAATAGACTGCTGTACACACTATACGGCAAGTAATAAACTAGAACAGCAATTCGCAAACACAAGCTTCGTGAAATATGGGTGATCTACTAACAAGATGCACGAGGATTGAATAAAATGTAAAACTTCCGATTTTGTAACTTATACTTTAGAACTAAGGTTTTCTAATGAATGAAAGGTACGGTACTTCAAAAACTTTCTCTTTTAGTTTTACATTTTCTTATCTCTTTGCTACAATAGCAATAAGCATCTAAAAACTCCATGGGAAGAACTTTTGCGTTTAGCCAGTTTCTCACAGTCCTTCCAAAGTCTTCATTTTTTCCAAACCAGTGGCCCTTGAAATACCATAAACATCCTTCATCCTTCGGTGGATTACAATGGGAGTAACTTCTTCAACGGTGAGAAACTGGATACGATTTGCTAACTGGAAGTTTCTATACCTAATGTGAGACTTAGAAGCGCGTGTCACAAATTCTTGTTTCAGAAAAAAAAAATGTCTTTCAAATAGAAACTAAATAGACAAACTATGTAATAAACCTACTTATTTAAACTCTTAACATGTTTACAACAAGAATAGAGCAACAGTTATTTTAAACCTACCGAATGCTGTACAAAACTGCATTTATCATGTTTTAGACAAAATTGGACTTACGCGGTTCTAGCTCTCTGGTACTGTTTGGATGTGACATTAAATACCTTATACTGACCGGACAATATATGTGTAAATTAAGTATGTTGTTAGCTGTAGTTGTGGCTTCCTATATTGATATAATGATAAGAAATTTATAGGTTCACCTCTCAAATCCATTTTGTCATGATTAATCCTGATTCACCTCGAACTAAATGTATATGCTATAAAAATATATACTGAAAGCAAAATCTCTGATATTATTTTAAACAAACCCATATAAGTATATTTTGAACAACAAATAAAATATCTGAGAGTTCCGTGAGCCATAGAGTAAGTTAGTACAAATAAAATATCTATTTTGGTATTTCTTTTTAATTTACCACAGAAAATCAGTTCGCCTCATAATTTCTTCAAATTAAGCAAACTCGGCAAAACATTGTTAATAGAGCTCTGTGTCGTGGGTAATACATTACTGCGGAATTGCTTGAGTACGGTATATTTGGTTTAGTAACGTGCAAGTATATTGAGACTAATCTAGCCACTATACATTGGTATTAAAAACAGGAACACATATAAATGTCGTAAAGTGATAATCCTTATTTTAATTAAGAAAACTACTGAAGTGGACATTGCTAATCTATTATATAAATAATTCACAACGAGGTGTCAATAATAGAACAATGTTAAATACCTCAAGAATTGCTTGATCTTTGGCCACCGACTTTAATAATCGTAATTAGCTGATCATATGATAAATACAAAACTTTGATCTTAGTAGGTAAATTTTAATCATCCATTCCTATCAAACATCTACGATAATAATAAACATGAGAAATATTTCAGAAAATTCTGGGAAACAATCGGTTGGCCTCCGCTGTATTACTAAACCGCGTCTGACTTGTAGACAGATAAGTAAGTTTCGATAACTGTAACTATTTTATTAGAAAGAGCAACAGCAAGTTAAGACACTTTCATTTGACTTTAGGTACCTTTGCTACAACGTGATAAGCTCTTCAAACGTATACTAACCTGAAATGTTGTAAGTGTTCTGTACTGACTGTTGATGGTGTTGAGAAACACTGAAGATACAAAACTAATTTTCATCAAAATCGAGCTCTGACACCAGGCGAGTGTTCCTTGTGAGACAATTTTATCGAGAATGAGCCTTTTTCTACTGTTCTGTCACAACTGCTCGCTACGCTCATGTTCCACCTCGCATTTATATCATGTCTACATATATCACTAATTTCATTCTCAATGTGTAAATAACTCGAAATCCTGTTGTTTGTGATGTACATATGTTTATTCGTATTATTTGTCATTTTAACAATGCCCTTGCATTCAATCAAGGAATTTTCTATTGTCATAAGTTCTGTGGAAACAGATTTCACTTCATTCCGCCAGTCCTTGAAATTGAATGTTTTACATACGTTTACAATTCTAATCACATTTATAATACAAATTAGACGTCTTATTTAATGTTTGAAACATTAAGAAGAAGATAAAACTAGTTTTAAAAAGGATTAACTGATTAAGTCATCATTATGAAGATAATATAACGAAAATAAAGAAGTTAACAACTGGTAAAATAAGTTAGTGACACATGATTTCAGAAAATACCTTTGTTTATCATGATGTATGAAGCTTACTGGACACTACAAAGAAAATTGGAGAAAGTGGAAATGGACTGCAATGTTCTATCTCAAGGATTAAGAAAATTAGTACATGAAAAGTTGGAAGCGGTACAGAAGATGAAACAAGGAAGTCAAAACAACAAGCTGATTTTTAACATAGTTGGAGATTGCTGAATCGTTGTCTATATCCAGAGAAACAAGCGATTTAACACAATCAGCAAAGCAAAAAAGAAGGAAAAAGAAACTCAAAGAAAGGGCAATGGAGTTGCTGTTATTCAAGAGAAAGAATAACAGATTGCGGATAAACGAAGACTACTGAAAAATAGTACGAGAATAGGAAAGATAGAACAAGAAAATGATATACGTAAAAAGCAAAAAGAAAAATGAAGGAAAAGACAGGACATTACAAGAAAACTGTTGATACCCTAGTAGAACAGAATGCTTTTAAGATGGTACCTGAACATTCAATGAACGTAAGATATTTCGTTGATGAAGATATTATGAAGGAAAATACTGATTGGTTGCTATAGTATTTTCATGCTTCAATGGAACCTGTGACTGATAGAGAAGAAGAGAAACAGAAGCTGAAATCATATTGATTTAAGTGTTGTTAAAAGTGATGAACAGAGAAGCAACACATTATTGGTTTACTGACGACTAAATAAATTTAATGGAGAATTGTTTTAATTTGTTTTATAAAAGAAATAGTTGTATTACGATTATAATGTACTATTTATAGAAAATAACTGTCCTTCCAGATCCCGAAGGTGTGAGGGAAATCTGCTGGGTGGTAGAATCGACTGCAGTATGACAAGCCCAGTCAAAGTAACGAAAACATGCGTTGAGATTGTCAGTTTGCTCGAAAGTTAATTATATGCAAAGGGACGTCGTTTGTTTTTCCAATTAAACAAATTCGTGGTTTCTAAATATCGTAAATCAGATAACGTTTCGAATTATGTGTATCAGAAATAAGAAAGAGCTATGAGACAAAAGTGTGTAAAAGCTAGGACAAAACGTAGTATGTTACCCTCATATGAAGTAAAACGGCTGAAAGATTAATTCTCAGTCACTTTGTTGTAAAATTGTTGTATGGTTGAAGAAACATAAGATACATAAAGCAATTAATTTGGAAAGTCTCTACGCTTTCAATATCTTTCTTCTGTCACCCTCATGGTGTTCTCCCACGGTTGGTCACATTGCTGCCAACGCATACTCGACGCGCGACTAGCTACGTTACCCTCATTGTTCCCTCTCACTGTTTCTCCACCTCTTTCAGGGCTTGGAGAAAACTTGCTCCGAGTTCATTCATGGGCAATGACTGCGCTATAGCGACGTGAAGATTGCACAAGGAGTGCAAGAACTAGAGGAATCGCTCACGTTGTGAAATATGTTTGACTCTTTCTAAAGAATAGGAAGGCTTTGTTGAGCACATAGTCGAAATTACCTTACTTATACCATACGTGAAAGTAATTTATGTTATTTTTTTACTGTTCATTAATCAAAAAATATTTGCGGATAATGTGGTCGTTGTGTAGCACTGCAATCCTCTCATTATACGCCGCTTATGAGTGCTAGCTACAGAATTATGATTATTTTCCTACTTCAACACACTTGTAAGGATCACGTATATTTGTTAAGCGTCAATAGGGTAGGTTACACATGTAGATTTCAGTTCGAGTATAACACAAAAGATTGTTTTAAATCATTTGAATTAGCTTGTAGACTAGAATAAGTGCATCTCCTTGTACTTTTAACTAAGTGAACGTTTCATTACTTCTATACACTTTGCGCTCCACTCACTATTTGACGACATTTTGTACACATTTTAACACATGTTAAAATATTTTAATAGGCTGTTTTGGTAACTTAGGAAGCAATACAAAATTTAGAGGAGCCTGGATAAAAGCTGGGTAGTCTTGTAAATAACCTCTTAATTTAAGTTACGGAACGACGAAGAACTTAGTAAAAGCGGCACGTTTCTCAGAAGAACTTCGGCAAAAATAAGTGCTTGAAGTTTATCAGAGCATACAGTGTACAGGCGAAAATGATGAAAGGTTGAATCACTTAAAGTGTACAAGAAGTACGCGAATTTGGTAATGTAGCCTACATATATGCTAACCTAGAAACGTAATATCAGTGATAACATATACCTTGAGTACGATACAATACAGTTATGGCTCTACACACAGTTGAATAAGTATTTATTTTGTTCATTTATTTTTTTATTTACGAATAACTTCAAATACAGCACATGTCGGCCATTTAATATCCAAACATTAACAAAAATTAACAACAACAACCAAAATACAACGAAAAATATGTACAATGACGTCGAGATGACAAGTATTTACAAATGCAATTTGTTTATCTTAGCCCTAAAAGTGCTCTCAGAGGCAAAAATATCAAATATCTATGGTATATAATTATACTTCGTAGTCATTCTCTTTATTAGTGACCTTTATACTAAGTTCATTCTCGATTTGTTTGCTTAGAAAAGGGTAACATTTCGTGTTGGTCGGATTGGTAGGGGAAAGTTGGCGAATGCCATACACAATTAGGAAATCTCAAGCCAATTGGAAAATAAAGGAAAAGAATGTTCGCTCGTAGGTTGCCAAACAAGTTTAATATTCAAACTATTAGTTAATACACAAATTAAAGCGAAATAACTTTTCGCTGAATGAACAAACAGATCTGTGTATGAGAAAATAGAGTTGAGGAATACCGTACACGAAGTTATGTTAGTAGCTAGGCCTACACCCTATAACCGTCACACCATATAACAGTCACGTTCTCTCTGCTCGGTGCCCGATGGTCCCGTGAAGGTTTGACCCGAAACTACTACGAGAAGAGAGGGTGAGAAGACTTGTTGAAGTAGAACCGCTATTTGGTGAAGAGTACGTGCCAATAAAACAAGGCCACAGGGCACGTAGTGGTCCGTCGGACTTCCCAAGGGCTCTTCTGCACTGCTGCTGAAGGTCGACGGAGACCAATCGTTAAGAGAACAAACCTCCCTGCTAGGAGACCGATTCTCTCTATGGCCTCTGAAATGAGAGGTAAGTACCCAAATGGATATCCCCTTAATGAGGGAGGACAGTGGCTTCGTGGGGACCTCTTGGTAAGATACCCACTTGTACCAAAGGAAAGCTCTGAATGAGAGTCCATTCCCCTGGTTCAGCAATCTCTCCATTGAAGAGACTACAACACCCAATTATTCGCCTCTCAAAGTGAGAAACTGAATAGCTGGGAGGAACCTTTCAGAAGGAGGCCAAAAATTGATTGCTGGTGCAACAATTTATCGTGTGCTTTAGTTACGATCTTCCTCATTTGCACGATCACCTCGGTCGGTATATCTAGACATGTACATTAACTTACTACGAGTTATGATTTTTCACTCGTTATTATTACACATTAAACAAATATTAATTATAAAAAAGATAATTCTGTCCTCCTTCATTCTTAATATATAGAAAGTTTCCATCAAAACATTATTTAAAAATATAGTAATTAACACAGTAACTAATTACAGTCACTTGCAACGTCGCGCGCTATCTCTGAAACTACATAACAAATGCTGAATGCAACAACTGTGCAATACAGGCCGTTGCAACCAGTACAGTCCACTTGAAGTAGACTTGTCTGTACATGCTTGGTGAGACTATTCGCTGCAGACGTAGCATTCAATCCGATCTTCTAGAGGAAGTTATTCATAATGTCCAACACACACCAAGCAATAATATTCACGTTTTTGTGGTACACTTTTCTTCACAGACTTGGAGTGTGTCGATATCTTGCACATGATTGTCTTGATACGTTGTCTTTTACATTTTTCCTTATGGTATATACTGCCACTTGATTAGAAACGCCGCAAACTTTTGTCACGTTCAAAGGCTTTATAGAAGCAAGATATCTTGAATTTATTAGGTACGCCATTCACGGATATGTAACTGATGGCGCCATCTATGTGGAACTGTACCATGACGTCACTGCACGGACCGTCACATTGAGTCGTCTACTAGGATCACCCAGCGACCGTGTTTTTATCATAGTCTAATGATTGCAGCGCTATTAAAGTAGTTGTGAATGGAATAAATAATAACTGTATTATTTTCTTTGTGATCCTCGTTATTTTTTAACAATGAGTAAGCACGACAACTTTGCCGTTTCAACGTGTAAATACACGGGCCGAAACAACCCACAGGTAATATTTTATTATTTGTTTTGAGAAAGAAGCACACAGAGTGTGGTCTGTACTGTAAGGTGTAAAAGAATAGATACATTTCAAGTAAAAAATGCAAAGGTTTGCACCATTCATTTCCTTCCTCATGACTACAAAAGGCAATTAAAAATGAACTTTTAGGATTGCAATAAAAATAAGACGTTAAAACCTGACGGAGATTCTTTTCAAGAAATGCCTAAAATGTCATACTTGAAATGAGTTTATGAGGCGGGCTAGTACTAACATATAATAAAATTTAGTTCTAATTTTTGTAGCAATGTTCGAATAATTGAAATCTTGGAAAAGAAAACTTTTTAAAAAAAAATAAAAATAAAAGTAAGGCTTATTTTTGCGTCGCTTCTCGAACCTAGTTTTTCGCTGCGCTTCGAAACGTAAGTTTTTTTATTTTTGATTCAAAAATCCATTATATAAGAGTTTTACAGTGCCTAAAATTGTAAGTTAATTACTACATATTTTGGCACATACCTCCTGAGTTCTTATTTCTGTCGAAATTGGGGTAGCCAAGGTTGCGGCCAGGGTCTATATTTAAGGTACCATCGTAGTATTTGACTTCCGGGGCACAGGAAAACTCTGCAAAACCTGTCAGATGGGCGGTGTGTGCGGGACTCGAACCTAATGCTTATCGAAAGTCATCAATCGTGACCACCCGGCCAGTGGAGTTGGGTAGAGCAGGCATCTCTTTAGTCCTCAAAATTAAAAATAGTAAATTATTACATTGTTTTCCAGTTGGAATAATAATAAT
>JAGDQP010020443.1:4649-19613 GCA_022664845.1 Lepisma saccharinum | reverse complement strand
AATAATAATAATTATTATTATTATTATTATTATTATTATTATTATTATTATTATTATTAGTAGTAGTAGTAGTAGTAGTAGTAGTAGTATCTTTCATCCTCTAATAATGAAGAGAAAATTCATGAAAGTATGGACCCACTAAGTGTACATCTCTCTCTCTTTCTTTTTTTCTTTCTCTCTTTCTCTCTCTGTCTCTCTCTCTCTCTGTTTATTACTTGTGGGTTCATCTTCTGTAAGTTTTCATGAAACCTGATTTACACTTATAAGCCATATAGTGTAAGGCTATTCTCAAAAGTTTGAGAAGCTACCGCGAGCACCCATCCAGAACAAAGAAGACAGCTTCTAGTGTCTTAACCAAGGTACTATACAGTCATTCCCCTTGTTATACTGAGGAAATGCCTGAAAACCCCTAGTCAGCATGGCCAACACGAAAACTGTAAACTGCTAACCCTTCTAGCGATGTTCCGAAGTTTGAGAACAGCAATGACAAGATTCACAGGTTCGAGTTCTGCTTCCGGCCACGTTGACTGAGATTTTTCAGACTTGCCATCAGTATCAATAGCCGGATGCCTATATGGTAACGTAGACGAAGGCCCTGGCCTCCACTTGAAATGTATTATCGTTATTTCGTAGCCCAAATTACTGTTTCAATCTTTGAATTTACACTGTTTGTAAACGAATTTTACGTAAGCAGTGTTCTGATACCCCTACCCACTATCAGATAAAATAAGCAAAGCTTAAATTAAACCCTCTCCTTGAATTTTTACGTCATGCTTGAACGATCCTTATGTTTAGGTGTGAGTGTGAATTAGAGAGGGCGCTGACTGTAATAATTGCTCGTGCACTTAATCGATTACAAATAATTGCCAAAAGGATCCAAAAATATATTTACTTTTAAGGGAAATAATATTATCAGGATTATACTGTCTCTTTTTTGTAATGAAAATAATTCTAATTTTGATATTACAGTTCTAAAATCAATTTCGTTCGAGTGTGAGTTTTCTTTTCACATACCGGTAACGTTAAGATATTGTTTTTCTTTTTCACAATTTAGAAAGTTTCTAGTGTATTTTTATATAGTTTAATTGTTTGTTTTCATCATTCAATCATAAAAGATATAACAAAATTAAATAGAACTTATTTGCTACAAAATATTAGGTGCAATATCACTTTTTATATCCACTATTCTCTATGCTTTTCCTTATGTATACTAGCTCACGGTCCGTATAGTGACGTCACACACCTTGCAACCAATAGCTACTGTTTTCCGTAAATCTCGCTCTTTGGCCCCCTCTGTTATAGAAGTTGTCCTATTATTGCTGTGTTTATCCAAAGGATTGAGTTTCACTGAGGTTGAAATTAAAATTTCTGAACTTAGCTGCTGTCTCATTTTTCGTTTCTGCTGTTTCGCAGCTACTTTTGGCAATGTTAAAAGTGAAAGATCACACGTTCTATGGGTGCTACTAGAATCCTTTGAAAGTTTCATTTCATCTGGTGTCTTCTTTCCTTATTTTCAAGCCAACTATTAATTGCAGGCAGCAGTTACTCCTTTATTATTTAGCTTGTCATTTCTTGAAATGGGTTATTATTAAAAATAATGATTTTTAATGTTTGGAGATATTTCTGCTTGAGAGGTGGTAAAAACCGCGCACTGTGCACGTTATCAGCCAACGACGCCATGTTTAGGTTAAACGATCACACCACGAGAATGGCATATAACACAAAAACATACATTTTACCACACTAAACACTCTGCTAGTACTGAGGAGACACATTACACTTAATCTCAAGCTCACAGTTTGTTGTGGGCAATTATTTGAAGATGAAACTGGGAAAAAACTTTAATTTTCACTTACCGCTTTTTCCTGTTTCTATTACGCCAGCCAAGACACAAAGATGGAACTTGCACACACTACCCCTGGACAGGGAAACACGAGTAGAGTTGAACCGTTTTGCCATCTCTGGCCGATTTGAAGAAATACGACTGTACGGCATTCGCAACCTGTACGCTATTCATCAACTTTCCCCTACACGAAAGTTTATATGTGACAATAAGGTTTCACATTGAATATTGTCTTTAAGAATTTTCTACAAGAAAAAATAATGTCGCAACGAGCTCGGGGTTATTTCATATTCAATATTAAGTTATTGAGTTTTCAGTTTAGCGACCTCGATTTTTCTGGACATTTTCAGACTGGTGACGGTTCAAATACAAGAGTATATTTCATGGAATCAGTTTCTCCCATTTCTAGCTTTCAATTTTGAATTTTATTTAAGGCTTTTAGGCAAGTTTTGGCTCAGGCCGTATGGTTAATAATGAGATAATTGGTGGAATGAAGAAAGTGGGAGGAAACGGGAGAACCCAGAGAAATCCCACGCACACGGTGTTTTGTTCACTACAAAGCCACCATGGCATGAGCTGAGATCGAATAAAGGACCCCAAGCACCAGAGGGAAGAGCACAACCACTGAGCCACCGTAGCCCCAACTCTAGCTTTCAAGCTGCTATTCTCTTCAACTTATTTCCAGTTTCCATAAGAATTTTGCGATTAGACGCTTCAACCTCTTTTAGGGTTTAAAAAAGATTTTGGACCTCTCTCGATCGTAGATTTCTTTGTTTGTTTCATATAATTTCCATTTTTTACGCAGAGAAAGCAACTTTGGCCAAAGGTCAAATGAAATCCTCTCCCCAACCACATTATCGGAAGCGGGGATGGGGAAAATACCTGCCAGGGCCTTAGTTGTAGTAGTATCCCGGCATTCGCCTGGTGAAACTTAGGAAAGCGGTGGAAATCCTCAAGTTCTCCAGCAGAGTTCAAAGACGTGTTTGGACATGAAGTAACTGTTCAGCATATATTTATTTCCAGCTAGATAAAATCAGTTTTTTATAACTCATTTTATTAATGACTCTCTGATTTTGTGTACGAATTGAAGTGATTTTAGACAAGAAAATTGTTTGATACTTATTTAGGTATGATTTGATAGAAAGTACTTCAAAAACTGAAATGATAATTACACATTTTTCGGTAGGCACTGATAGTCGTAAGTCATAAAGAAACAGCGAACAGTCAAAGATAAAGTAATCCTGAAGTTCCAAAAAAGAAAAAAAGAAACATTTTCGATACTAAAGTTTTCTAGGGTATTTACCTCGAAAATACATGTTCAACTTTTCCCGTTCGTTTTCTAAGAAGACGATCAACGGATAAATAGGAAATGGGTATCCGTCATCTCGTACCTTTTTCTCTTCCTATGTTACTAGTTCATTCGTTCTAACATATATTTCTATGTAGGTTTCTGATAATTTCTTACGAGAATATTGAAGAGGGTCGCGATGGTTGAATGGCAGAGCGCTCACCTCTGGTGCATGGGGTTGTCGGTTCCATGTGTGCTTATGCCATGTGGACTTTGTGCTGGACAAACACCGTGTGTGTGCGTTTTCTCCGGGTTGTCCCATTCCCTCCCATTTTCTTCATTGAACCATATCTTCCACCATCATTCATAAGCCTGAGCCAAAATTACCTAAAGGCCTTAAAAAATTAAGTTGAAAATTGAATTAATATTAAAGAAGATTTTCGTGTGGTAACACTGCTATTATTGTTTTTATTGATGTTGATGTAATTGCTATAAGTGAATTCATTCCTAATATTTTATCATTTTATTCCATGAATCTGAATGTTGTATTGTGCAATTCAAGTAATCCTCAAGTTTAGTGATTTTGTAGTTCGTCCCCTAAATTTAGCAGCATTGCGACCAAGATCTGGAAAGTTCGTATGCTATTTTAGGTGCATTTCACAGATGACAGTGCCATTTGCAGAAAAATCTACGTTGTGGTGGGATGGCAGCAGTAATTCTCACACGGGAAAAGTGTATCTGACATGTTTGGCCGTATATTGTCGAAAATTTCTGTTCAAATACTTAAAAGTACGTGTTAAATATGTATGTGGAAAGAAATGTTACCTTATACATGATTAATTTAACCGTATTTTGTCCCGCTTTCCTGTTCCTATGGCTCTCTGCCAGTAAAAACTTGATTTTTATTTATTTCTCTCATCTATGGATTGGGAGACTCCATGAACAATTTAAGATGTGGCCTTATAAGTTAACAACAAAATGTCAGTTGCAGTACTTGCTGAAATTAGTAGCAGGCACTTATTTAGATCAATGTTGATAACGTTGAATAAAACGTTGGAAAGGAGGGCAAATATTGTTGCTTCAGCGTACATTTTAAAACATTTATGCACGTAGAGGAAACACTTTTTAAATGTTCCAAACAAGTATTTGTAATACTGTGATACTAGGGTATACAAATAATAGGCCAATTTGTTCTAAATTAATCACACTTTCATTTAATTGTCCTCAACGATTACGACATAGGTTTGGGAAGGTTTACTGAAACTCTTACACAGTATAACGAGTAAATTGACAATTCACCAAATATTTTAAAGGTAACTCAGTTAATCGAAATGTATGTTAAAAACGTTGCATCTTTTTCTTCCTTTGTCTTCTTTTGTGAAGACATTACGTAAGTGTAATCTGGAGCAAATGTATTGAAAAAAGGCAATCGCAGTTCATGATGCTAATTGGGCAATCGTACGTTATATGCATTTCTAATAACATGATGGCTAGCAGAGGAGTGGGTTAGCTTATTTCTCCTCTTCAAGCCTTTTTCTCCTTACTTTGATTGATGCTTCCTCTAATGAGCCAATAGAATTCACAAGGGAGGGTCACGATATGTTGTCGTTGAAATCTCAATCAAACATAATGCATCTAATAGAGCATGGTGAGATATGGAGAATACAAAAAATTAAGCTTCGATGGACAAAGGGAAGCGGGGCTAGGGGCAGACTTCAGAATTCACATAAGTTAAATAAAGGATATACCCAAAGTGATTCAGAACAAAGTACTTTACTTTCGGAAGGTGATTCCTGACATCAAAGCAAATAAAAGAGTTCTTATGAACATGGTAAAATTCCGCTTCGTTTTGGAGATACAGCGTTTCCAACTTGGAAACCCAAGTCGACGCCTAGCAATGGGAAGAAAATGAATAATTGTCAATAAATCAGAAACGACACATTGAATGAAAATTTCGTTTGTGTACATTTGTTTCTAGCAACATGGTGGACATCGGAAGTGAAAACACGATGTCACCGGTTTGCCAGTGTTGCCAACCCGGTATAATGTTTAAATTTTCAGCTTGGTTGTTCAACCTCTTTTAAAATAATAATATAATAATAATAATATTTCTTATATAAAAATAGTTCAAAACGGGTATTCTTTTATTTCTTCCCCAACTATTAATTAATGGTTTTCATTTTTGTCTTGCTGAGCATGCCAAAATTTGTGTTTGCAGACGTTTATGAAAAATGTAATACGTCTGGACTGGTTTATAATAAGACATTAAAACAAAAAACATTTCTTCCTTTAAAGTCTGCTTGATTATTTTAGTCTTCTGCACGAAAAACCTAAAATGTAATTGAGAAGCTTGTTTCCAAACACCAGTTAAGTCATTGTTTGTAATTTTACAGGAGATACGAAAAAACTGATATGCCTATAGTTCCTCCTTTACTGGAACACATTTCAGCAGTATATGTTATATATGGTTATACAAAAAGCATGCCAAAATGTAAAGAAATTCTTATTTGGGATTTAGGTCTAAACAACGTAACAAAACACTGTACGCAAAAACGTAACGTAAGCGTAAACGTAACATCACGTACTTTGTTCTGAATCACTTTGGGTATATCCTTTATTTAACTTACGTGAATTCTGAGGTTTACCCCCCTAGTCTCGCTCTCCCTTGTCCATCACACCTTAAATTTTTGTATTCTCCATACCTCACCATACTCTATCAGATACATTATGTTTGATTGAGATTTCATTGACAACATCTCGCGACGGTCCCTTGTCAAAGAGTACATAAAGGTCCAATTCAACTTTAAAGCTCGGCATTAATTTATTTCTGTCTGACCTTAGTATATATACACATTCACATATATTAAAGGGTGATCTAAAGAATTAATTTTCACCATGATTCGACTTCTCTTTCCTTGCTATGTGGCCCGAGTGTTTTAATATCTAACCTGATTTTGTCCGCAAACCCGAAAACGTTGTCGCATCTTGGTCTGTATCAACTGCATTACAGATGATTTTCATTATTTGAAGAGTGACGAAGTTATTTTAATTTCGTGGATTTTCTGTGCCCACCTTAACTTTCTTTGTGCTGAGAAGGTTATGTAGAGGTTGATAAGTTTGCACATTACATAAAAGCATAATACATTATCTTCGAAAATATCTCCAAAAAATTAGGAATTTTCACAGTTTTCTTCATGTTGCTCACTATACAATGTTTAACAAATAGTGCGTGCAAGAGTCATGCGGGTATTGGAAAATCTTTAATTTCCAAACATTTATGGGAAGAGAAGGGGAAAATCCCTAAAATATTGTAATCTCCATGTTTATCAGTGTTTTTCCTTCTTCTTCTTCGTCTTTTTACCATATTAACTTTAAAACAAGAACGAATCTACATTTTTATTATTTTCGTTCTCAGTACGTTCCCCCAAACCGAATAATTGTAATTATTTGTGCCTCCCTCACAAAAACTTCTTCAAATGTGTAGAATAATGTTATTTATTGACAAATTTATTGATTACTTTAGAAAGAGGAAAGTATATTTATAGGGCTATTCATATTTATTCTAGTATTTTAGTAACAGAAAAAGTGGAAACCAAAGGAAAGGCACGTGGAATTGACAGATGCATTGTGTCTATCGCTTATTCTTATTGTTGAGAGATTCTTGTAGCTTCCGGCTACTTGAGACCTTGTGGATGAAAACATATGATAAGTTCAGCTTTCTCCTTGGGAAATGCAGGATTTTGTGGTAGGAGTTCCCTGACCACACGTGTCGCCTCACTCTTATTTTAGGAGTTTCAAGGATAATCTTTCCTGCATCTGAATGTGCATCAGTCGTGCAGATAAGAGAAGGAAATTCACCCGAATAACAAGATCTATCTACATAGTTCAGCAGGCACTTACTTTGCACAGCTTGTGTAGAATAATAAGTAGGAGAAGTTAATCGCTTCAAGTCTGCTATCAGTGGGGTATTTTTTTTTTTTCAATTATTAACATCTTATAAATCAAATTAAACTCTTAATGGAGATATCCACAAAAGGACAGATTTAAGGTTTCATTTCATAAATAAATTTAAAGCACTAATAAAAAGTTCCCTAAAAATGTTTATGAAAAAACAATATTTTCAGAAATAAGGGAAATAAATTTGGGCAGAATTTACCGCGAAGAAAACGAAATCTCATTGGTCGATGTTACAAGTGTCCAGAGCCGACGATGTCTGCTATTTTTCAGCTTGTAACAAGGCCCTGGCCGATAACTTCCCAATCCTCTACTACACCACATTTTCGCCTTAACCAAAAATGCCAAAAGGCCATAAATAAATTCAAATCACGTCACTAATTCGAAACGCATAAGTTTTTGGTATTTTCCACATATTTTAATACGTTTAATAGTTTAGGGACAGTGCGAATACGTGAAAATTTTAAATACTCAAGAAATGGTATGGACTAGATAGATGGTTTTTAATATTTTGTCAAAATGTTATTTATAAATCAGGGGCTCCACAGTCTAGTGGTTAGAGCGTTGGACTCATGTCTGCGTGGGCCCGGGTTCAATTCCCTGCTGGAGTCCCACTTTTCGGCGTCCACTCAGCGTTTTGAGGCAAATTGGGGAGTCAAGTGAATAAAGACCTGACGGCCACACTCAGTCTGGTAAGCCCCTGATACGCCTGTTCGTGGTTAGGTACGCGCAGTGCTGACCACACAGCCGTTACTGAGGTGGATGTAGTTCCACCAAACACGGAGAGATGGCGTTGGGGCAGACTCAGGGCCTCTGTTACGCCAGTGGTTTTTTGTTATTTTTAAATTATGAAATAGTCGGAAAATTTGGACATTTAGCTTTCACGAATTCTGAGATCTGCCCAAGAAATGATACCATTTTTATTCGTTCATTTATGAAAATAACACCCAAAGAATGGGAAAAATATAATTAGTCTTCAAGGACCTATCATCGGACTTGCGTAGCACAGAGAATGTTAGAATGTAGTACACTCCTCCGTTGATTGCAGCATATTTGCGAACATGGTTTTCCATCAAGCGAAAAAATACGAACTATATTATCATTGTGTGGATTTCGGTTTCAAATTCATACTGAGAGAGATTATTTTTATATCAAATTCAAAATATCAAAGTCAACAAAATACCAACTTTGAAGACAGAAGATCTATTTCCAGTGCATTTACTTAATCAACAAGTTATGGAAATAATTCATCTTATGATGCTATACATGATTTTTCACAAGAAAACCGTATAAAATGAAACGTTTTCGCTATGGTTGGGCCTATAAGTCATTTCTGTATTAACTAAAGAAATGAATGAGATTATTTTTTAGATATTTCCTGTGTGCTGAGCTATAATCGACCAAATCTGATCATGGCAAATTTGGAGCTCTTTCCATCAAATGCATATGAAAATTCAGCTGAATGATTAAGAAATAAATTCCTTCATAGTTGTACTTGAGTTATTAAAATGTTGGTAATTGTGTTTGAAAATGTGGAAGAAGTATGTGAAAAGCAAGTATGTGAAATAGGGCCTAAATAAATAAATAACAGTATTAGCAAACTGTTGTTGTTTCAAAATAAATATACTTTATGTAGGTTTCTAGCAGCGTACATTAGTGTAAAGTTTATATCTAAAGTTTCAAAACGTAATTGGAAATAATTTATTTTTAGCTACTCAAGAAATTTACCCTTGTACTTACGAAATTTTACATTGTACTCACGAATTTTTAACATTTTCACTTACGAAATTAAAACACCTTTATCACGAAATTGAAACACATCAATTCACGAAATTCTACTGTCTCTGGCTATAGGAATGAGGAACGTGACATTTGCAAGGGATTTCAGTGGTCTATGGCAGAAGTAGTTAAATTGCGGTATTCCTGCACAATATCATCAGCTTAAAATTTAAATCTACAGCTGGCGTCGTACTTCAAGTCCTCCAATCGCGTACCCGATTTGGCTTAGCTAGACTCTATCAGAGCACAAGAAATACACTCCTTAGTCATACCGGGCAATAATAGTTCGAACTACGTAATTCGCACACTGGAAAATAAAATAGAAATTACGTAACTTCAACAACTTTGTAGAAAACAGAGGTAGCACATAGAAAAAGCTAAAACAAACATCCTACTATTACTACTACTAATAATATAAAAAATTAAAATATGTTCGTCTACTAATAAAGTTAAATGCATGGGGTTTAACAGCTAACAGGAGCGATAACCATTAACAAAATGGTAAATTCATCGACTCCAAATAGTCGTTTATTAGAGGTCTTGCCAGAGTGCACACTGTGAGTTTAGATTAAAATCATGCATTCCAAAATCCTAGATGGTGGAAAACATAAACAATTTTGAAAATCATCCCATTATAATAAAGATCTCATACAGGGACCGTGCATTACGCGGAGTTCCTTCCACTTCAAAGTAAAAGCAGTATCAGTTTATAGTGTAATATTTCAGAGTATTAGGAATTTTTTACTATTCTAAAAAAATACTAAAAGCTCTCTGAAAACGAACTCGAGGAGGGTTTCCGCCAGGATTTTTAGTTTAGAGGGAGGAGTAAAGTCAAAATTGGGAGGATGCACGGTTTCTATCAATTTTTCACAGCAAAAATTTTAAAACTAATGGAGGTTAGTGTTGTCTCTGGCGGAATCACTAGGGATATGTTAATATAAACATAGCAAGTTACGTACCGTTATGTTTGAGAAGTCGCTGAACAATTAAAAAAAAAAAACATTTATAGACAGAGAAAAAATATTTTTTTTATAAACAAAATGAGGTCCTATTTTAATATTTAAAATTTCAATTTACTTTCCCGTTTTCTCTTTCCCCTGTCCATCTTTCATTGTTCTGGTCATTTTCGATTCTTTCTATCTATTTGTCTTTCTGTGTATGTGTGTGTGTGTGATACAGAGAGATACACGGGCAGATTTAGAAGAGAGACCCTGGGAAAGTGGGGGGGGGGGGCAATTACTTTAAAAGCTATCGTTGTAAACACCTGGTGTGGTGATAGCCTTAGCGACACAGCGGGCAAGCTCTACACTGGGAAGCACGGTGAAGAGGAAAAGGTAATTATGAAAAAGCAGACTTCTATAATTTTTATAAAGACTTTGACATCGAGCAATCCTGATTCTGCTATTAATATATTTTACAATTTGTTTTACAAGGTGATAAACAAGAATGTTCCTAAATATAATGATCAATATAAACGGAAATATCCTACTTGGTTTAATTAAAAAATAATTGAACTCTTAAAGGTGAAGGAATATCACAGGAAACGTAGTCGAAAAAGTCAATATAATTTGCACATGTTTAAGGAAATTCGTGGTAAGGTAAAAAAAAAACACTGCTTATAAAAATACATTAATGATGTAGAAAATAGTGTAAAGAACGATATCAAGAAATTTTGGTCTTATGTGAAGAATAAACGAAATTGTCAATACAGTGCTGATATAATGACATACAAAGAACAGTGTTTTAAGAGTAATTTAGATGTATCGAATGCATTTGCCACTTATTTTCTTTCAGTGTACGATAATTGGTCAACCAATATTTGTTTAGATAATTGACCGAATTTGAAGGTAATGCATTCCTTGTCTATTAATTAATTCACAGAAACAGAACCTTTAAAGGCATTAAAGAAACGAAACCCAGAACAGCTAGCAGATCCGATGAGATATCGCCATATGTTTATAAAGCATGTTCTGAATTATTAGTAAACCACTGAGGACTATTTTCAACTTGATACTAAGTACCGATAAGTTTCCAACTAATTGGAAGAGAGGAAAGGTTTGTCCTATATTCAAATTTGGAAGTAAAAGTGAAATTTCCAATTATAGATCTATTTCCCTAATAAGCTCTCCTGCTAAAGTCTTTGCAAATTTACTGTCTAATAAAATATTCAATCATATTCAACCTTATTTATCTTCATTCCAACATGGATTTATACCAGAGAGATCAACAACGTCTAATTTGATCTATTATACTCAAGATGTAATGGATGCAATAGCTAAAGGTAAAACGGTAGAAGCTGTATATTTTGACATTACCAAAGCGTTCGACAAGATTGATCACGGTATATTAATCAATAAGTTTTCTAGTTTTGGGTTATCTAATAATTTACTTAAAATCATCTTATCGTATTTATTGGATAGAGAGTATTATGTTGTCTATACGCATGAGAATCTTTTGTCTATAATTCTAACTCAGGAGTGCCACAGGGATCGAAATTAGGACCTTTACCCTTTTAAATTTATATTAATGACTTGCCTGATTCACTTAAATATACTAAATGTTTAATGTTCGCTGATGACCTTAAGATATATAAAGCAATAGACAATGAGTACGATAAAATATTGTTACAAAAAATATCGACAATTGTTTTACTTGGAGCGCATCTAATAATTTACCTTTTAATCTGAATAAGTGCTTTACTATAACATATTCTAGAAAGGAATGTATCCAAAGCTACAATTATACAATAAATGGAACAATTTAATAAGGAAAAACGAAATTAAAGACTTAGGAATCATTTTTGATAAAAAGTTATCTTTTTTGTCTCATCAAAAATATATCATAAATGAAGCACATAAACTTTTGGGTTTCACAATGAGAAATACAAAAGAGTATTTAATAGTATCGATGCTACAATCTTAATGTTCAATGCATTCGTAAGGAGCAAACTTGAATACAATAATATTGTATGATTTCCCAATTTTAAATTACATGTAAAAATTATAGAAAGGGTTCAAAGCAAATTCTTGAAGTATTTGTTTCATAAAAAATATAGAAGATCAGCATATAAGGAAATAATATCTTACAAAACTTTACAGGGTGAGTTCGATATATCTACTTTAAATAGTAGGAAGTTTTTGTTTATGCAGACGTTTTTATATAAGTTAAAAAAAATTAGAGTCGATTGTTCACGTTTGCTCCAAGACTTAAACTTTAATGTAAAAAAAAGTAAATCTTAGGAAGAGGCAACCGATTTACATACAGAGTTGCAAAAACAATTTACATAGAAACTCACCAATAATAAAGATGTACTATGAACACAGCTTGTTAGTAGAAAAGAACTATGAAATTGATTTCACTATGAATTACAATCAATTTAAGAAAATAATTCTGCTTTATTTGAAAGAAAATTATATATAGACCGAGAAAATTGTTTTCTGTTTTTAATGTGGTTGAAGAGCATCACTGTTTTCTTAAGTTAATATAAGTTGTTAGTAATACCAGATTGTGCGCATTAGTTATATCACGTGATTGTACAAAATATTGAAATGAAAGTATTTGCCTTTAGTATTCATTTTTTCACTAGTCTTCCGTTTTATGTAGTATTTTCTTTTTAATATTGTAATTGTATTTGTGTCTAATAGTGTGATGTACATTTGTATTGTGTTTGTGTTTTGTATTTGTGTCTAATATTTTATTCTTGTAATACTGAGTTTATCTTTTTGTATATCTATATTATTTTTAATACATGTTATCTATCACCCATTATTATTAGAGTATACACTCTGTTATGGGTGAGTATATGTAATTGAATAAATAAAAAAATAAATAAGGTTAGGAGACAACACTCCCTTAGGTTCCGTCCCTGGCTTTGAGAAACGGTCTCCCAAAAGAGGTTATCCCTAACGGTTATGTGAGATAATCGACACGAAGCAAGTTCCGTTCCTATCACAAGTTCCGTTCCGGTCGTTCCGGTCCTCCCAATGGTGCGAATGAATACGAACGTCTGGTCCTACCTAGAGAAACGGTCGCCCGGAGCCCAGAGGTTGGACGGAAAGTAGAATCACTGCACTACAAATTCTGAACCTCAGAGAGAGACGCTCGTTCGCAGTGGGACTCCCCTACTAGAGGATAGGTATTTAAAAAATGGTTATTATGCCCAGCAAAACAACTATCAAAATAACGTGAAGCAGTGTGTTGTACTACCAAGATCCGCTCCTGTTTAGAGAAGCGGTCTTTCAATTATTTACTCGGACAAAAACATTTTACAGAACAAATCACGTGATCAATGTACATCTCTATTTTTTTTCTGCGCTTTGGTACAATCACTTGCTACGATCTGGCGGTGGTTACAAGCACGTCGAGTCATTAAGTCATATTTCATATTACAGTGACTATTACATTATACATTTAAATAACGAGCAAACTAAATTTTGGTTAAAAACAAAATTATGTCAACGTTCATATACTCATATTTCTTGTTAAATAAAATTAAAATTTATTTAAAATTAATTAGTGAAAACACTTATCCGAATTAAGAAAAGCAACAAGCTTATGCTCCATCTCTAAAAGATAAAAAGATAAAATGAATTTTATGGGCGGTAACAGCACTCTGGCTTACGCCCTTCCCGATACGGGGGAAGCCCCTTATCTTGGTCATGTCAAAATTTAGCTGTTAATTAAAATAATAAAACAATATAAAAGATGAAGATGTAAAAGGTCTTCACAATCAGCCCACTGGTGTAAATGGCCAGTATAACAAGGAAAAATGTAAATGGGGCTTTACAAAATATAAAACAAAACTACACTATAAAACTTAATGGAAGCCTGTAAATGGGCCTTCACAAGATAAAACAAAACTACACTCTAAAACTTAACAGCTAAGGAGCATAATCATATAAAATAAACGGAAATCATAAAACTCTCCAAAAACAAGTAAAAGATTACCGTTTAAGTTTAGGTTTATACCTAGGTTTCCCTTTCCTTCCCACGAGATTAAAATCCATATCCATCAGGTGGTCCTGAATCATGTCTGAAGCCAAAGATGAACTTGGTTCATCGATAGTATGTGCAGACTCTTCCTGAGCTAATTGAGCAGGCAAAACGTTCGTCAGAGTCTTAATGCTTGTAGCGAGAGGCGAAGTTCGAACTAATTTCGGGACTTTATAGGGACTAAAAGTAGTCTTAACCAGTGGAGCTCTAGAGCTCTGCACAGGTGTGTGTTGTCCCTGACTCTGCGTCGGCATATTGCGAGGAGTCTCCGATTCTTTGGGCGGCTTCGGAAGGTCGTCATGCACATCAGACTCTGTTTGTGTTGATATATTAACTGTCTGGGTACCAACCGAGACAGTTTCAACTGCGAGTCTGGCTACAACATGTGAAAACGCACCAGAGGGAAGGGTGCGCTGAGACTCTTTTACGCGACGTTTTGCATCGCCAGCAGATATTTTCTCAATCACCATCAGCTCTCTAATGAGTTTCTCTTCTTTAAATACTGGACAGTCACGCGACCAGGACGTGTGATAACCCTTGCAGTTAACACACTGAGGTTTCAGTGATGTGCAAGGATCCGCACCATGGCTACTGGTACCGCATATTGCACATACAACAGAGGTCGCCTTACACGACGTGCTGGTGTGTCCATAGTGCTGGCATTTAAAACAGCGGAGCGGACTCGGTATATACGGACGGACAGGTAAGCAATAGAATGCTGCCTTCACGTCCTTGGGGAGCTGTGGCATGGCAAACGTCAAAATTAACGAACTCGTGGGTTGCAGTTCTCCACTCTTTCTTGTCTTAATTCGACGAACATTGACTACATCTTGACTGGCAAGTTCATCCTTAATCTCTTCTTCAGGGACATCTTGCAAGTCCCAACAAGATATTACGCCCTGACTATAATTTAGTTGACGATGCGGTTCAACTTGAACCTCGAATTGTCCTAGGGTCTTCAATTTTAAGAGATTAGTTGACTGTTAGTGGATGTCTCCACGAGCAAGGTGCCGTTGCGAAGCTTTTTAACATGTGCAAGTTCGCCGGCGACATGTGCAAGTTCACTGGTTGTTTCGGTAACTATATGCGCCTTCTTTCTATTATCTTC
>JAGDQP010020442.1:16132-33273 GCA_022664845.1 Lepisma saccharinum | reverse complement strand
CAACTCATCACAACTATCTGAACAGTGTTTGTAGTACGCAATCTCATCGTTTGAACGCCATCTCGTTGAACCCGATCGGACTTATACAACGCGAGCTACAGATCACTGAAGCCATCTATTGGCAAAATAATGGATTACTTTTTACTACACCAGATATTATTCCTCACCTTCTCACTTTCACTGCAATCTGTGTGTAGCTTTGTTCAAGTGGGCTGCAGTGCACTTGAACTAGTGCACACACTTTTACGATCGAGTTGGTAGTGCCGCCTGCACCTACTATGAACCATAGCTAGATTGCTGAACACCTTAATGCATCGTAACAAACATAGCTTAAGGCTGCAGATCACCCCCGCCATCTTGGTATGCACTTTCCATTGATTAACATGGGAATTGTTTTACTCGTCTTATACTTTTCAGGAGTATAGTTTTAACTTCTGTTTTCGCCCAGTTTATCGTCATGTTCTCTTTTACTCATGCTACTTTATAGAAATGCAATATTTTATACAGGAACAGTATAATTTCCCGTTAACATATTGTGATTTATATAGCAAAGTATTAATAATACATTATACTTATATATTTGGAGAAACTTCACAAACCAAAACTATACAAGAGTCAAAATAACCACCAAGACAAATTTTGTGAAAGCAGAACTTAAATATTCTACATCCGAGAGGCATAAAATGAGTAAAACAATTCCCGTGCAAATCAATGGAAGGTGCGTACCAAGATGGCGGGGGTGATCTACAGCGTTCGTATCTTACATTAAGCGCTACAAGGATAAACACTTGCTACAGTACCAATAGACTTGTTTTCGAATTCGTAATGGAAATTTACTATTAGCTTTTTAGTTCAAAAGTTAATTTGTACTTACATGGGTATTTCATTACTTTTTTTTAATGGCTTATAGAGTGAATCATTTTCATCTAAGATACGTTGCTTCCCAAAGAATGTTGATGGTTCAGGATGCAAGGTAGTTCAAAACCCGAAAGGAAATTATAGTATACAGAGAGATGAAGAGCTTAGAAAAGGTGATGAAGCAAAAGAAACGGATGCAGTACAAATCAGACCTCAGAAAGTTAAATTAAATCTTCGGGTTGGTAAGTTCAATAATGATATTACGGTGATAATAGATCTGTGCATAAATTACTTGTCGTTTTGTAATTACAGGCTTACAAGTAATACATGTTGTCTATAAGGTTAGAGTGAAAATATTGTTTGAAACTATGAGCTATACTCTAACATATACTAGAGCGCTTGATTGCATTATAAATCTAATTATTATCTTAAGCCAGACTCAAGAGGAGACATTGAACTAATTTAATTCACTGAATTTTCTCAGTTCTAAGTTTTTCTTGGTTGTCGTTGTGTGGCCCGTTTTTCATTTATATTGATTTACCTCAAATACCATAACATGAATATTACTTAGGACGTGTTATTATATGCACAAACCAGTATGTGCAAAACTCGTAAATAAACAAGCTAGCCATATAGCAATATTAGGTGTAAAAAATTGAGTTAGAACTAAAAGTTAAAAATATTTTGTATTAAACAGAAAATAAACAAACAAGTTTAACTCTTCTGTCTAGCTTCAGATACTAATCGAGCACTCCAGTATCGTTAACTATAGCTCAATTGTTTTAATTTATTCCGTAATTGATTTTTAGAGCAGCGTTTTGTATTTTACTTTGTTAATCCTACATTTGCAAATTATTATATTTTCTTGTGTAACCAAAACCAATGTTTACTGATAATAACTATCACTTATCTTGATATATACTACTGGGTACTCTTCTAGTTTCCATTTTTATGGTATAAGTAAACAAAATGGAATGGGTTCTTGATTCAGTTGTAGTTTTATGCTTTAACGTGATCTGCACATTTTAGTAGTAAGGCCTCCTTTTCATGCTCACGCTCGCCGCGGGTTTCGCTTGCAGTTTGAATGAGTAGCTAAGGTAAGCTTTTCTTGCAGGCGCTCGATGCGTACTTTGCTTGCGATTTGGCTGAATAGCCAATTGAAACACGTGTTTAAGTACGTGTTCTACTTGTAACACGAGTTTCTATTGGCTACTCATGGAAATCGGAAGCAAAGCACGTGGCGAGCGTCTGCAGGAAAAGCCGACCTAACAGAAATACGAAAGCACACATTTCTGTTGGCTACTAGGCCAAATCGCAAGCGAAGAACGCCACGAGCGCATACATGAAAAGCCGATCTGATACTTTGTTTATAAAAATCCATTTTTAAAACTGTATAAGTGAAAAGGTAATTGATGAACATTTCTATATCGTCCTCATTCTACATGCAGAACGTTCTTTAACTAAAGTGTTCATTGTTCATGAATAGAATAATTTTACCGCTTATTACTTTGCTTATTTTGAGTTGCGTTTAAAGAAAAATAAATCATTTCTAAACTGAGTCCTCTACATTGTCCAATAAGTAACAATTTGAGAGTTAAATTTACAATGGTTAGTTAAGTTAAAAATGAGTTACATCAAATCGTCTTGCGTCAAACTTGATTAATGCTATATCAGGTTGGAGTTAAGTAGGTTTTGATCCAGTCGTTATGGGTATTTTTAACCTGGTATTAGCCTGGTCAAACTGAGGAAATACCTCATTATTTTACTTGTGTATAAATATGTTTAATACACAAAAGAACCAAAATAAATAACACAGCCATCAAGAGATCTTAAAAATTATAACAATAAAAGATAACTTAAAATTACGAACGTTCGGAACCCCAGTGATTTCTTCTTCAGATATAAAAACACAAATGTGAGGGATAAAAGAGAGGTACAAATGTAAACATGGAGAAGTAATAAAAAAAATGAATATAAATTGAGGAAAATTACATCAAGGAATTACCACCATAAAAGAACAAAAGTGGAGAAACGTAAAATCAGAAAAAGAAAGTAATAACTAATACAGGTACTAAATGGAATCAATAATAATTCATCTATTCAAGCACAGCTACCAAAACTAGACGAGGAGCAGAGCGAGAAGAAAAACTTGAGGATGGGCGACTATTCGTATGATTTATGGAATAATCGCCTCTGAGATGAAAATACAATACGATACCAGCACTTTTCGACAATCTTACAACTCACAAGATACAAACCCAATGGTTTTAAACAAGAAACGTTCCATGTAAGATCATTAAAACGATTATCAGAATTCGATCCAATCACACAAGACTGAACGACCATTTAACACATATGAAAATTAAGAACAATGATATCTGCGAATGTGGAAGCGAGACACAAACTGTTATTCATTTTCTAACTGAATGTACCAAATATCACGAGCAAAGATCAATGCTCTAGACAAAATGAAAATTCACAAACCAATAATATCGTTTCAAACCTTTTTTTATCCCCCCCCCCCCCCCCCACTGCTACTTTTGCCTACTTCATATTCAGTTATTTTCGAATAATTCATAAAGAAATATGACGATAGTCTCAAATTACAGTCCAAAAAGTAAATTAAGCACGGCCCTTGGCTCCCTCAAGGCCTCTGTCCAAAACCTCCCAATTTCATTATTAAAATATTACTCATAATTTCCTGCATTAAGAACCCTTCGGGGTTTAATTAGACCTCCTATACAATAACCTTTCTCCCAGCAAAATAATAAGATCCATTCCACTTTATCTCTCCTCAGTCTTCACACTTTGACCTGCATATCTAGACTCTAATTTCCTTTATCACTCTCGACAAATTACTGAAAGGTCGAAATATAGACCTGAAGGAACTATACAACGAAGACATCATCCACGTAACGACATAACTTAAACATCCTGAGTGTAATTCAGAAAAAATGTGAAGAAAAACGGAAAAGTGTAGCAGCATATTTCAATCCGCTCGGATCCTATTTAACAAGAACTGAAATCTTACCTTCTTCCCATACAGCCTATTAAATTTTACAACTCTGAAGATGGCACATGGTCGCAACCGAAAGATAGGACAATAGGACTCGAAGAGTCGGGGAAAAAACAAACGCTTCAGGTGATAAAGAACGCTCCTAAAAGAGAAACTTGATATGAAACTTAAAAGGTAGAATTTTTTTTTTATAGATTTCACATCATTGGAACACTATACCAATGAGAATTGCTAAGGGTCGAATGGACTCGCAGGAATTTACAGGCAGGCAGATGACTGCTGGTATTCTGTCTTGAATCTTCCTACTGCCAAGTGATTGGATACAAGAACATTCAGGAAGTTCAGGGGGGATGGTCCTCTAAAAAAATCAGGTTTTCATGTGTTTTTAGTGTGAAAAAAAGTGCAAAAACATAAAATGATAGGAAGAAGAAGATAATAATGCATTTACGGTATAAATACTTACTGAGTTTCAACATGGTTGCGAGTGATTAGGTAGAAACAAGATCGAGGCTTAAAATTTACGCCTGAGTACTACCATATAAAATCACACTATGACTTCGCAAGAATTTTCGAAAGGACGTCAAGATCCATACGAAATATTACGTGAGAGGTCAATTGGTAAGGAGTTGGGTGGTTCTTCAACGATATTAACGTCCAAAGAATTAATTAATTAGAGGTGCAACATATAAGAAAATAGAATCATACGGGAAATCACAGGTAAAGCTTACCTTCACAACACGAGACGAAGCTAACTTGTTCCTTAAAGACTCAATATTGTCAAATGAACTCAAAATTCAAGTAAAGATACCGAGATCGCTCATGAAATAATCAGCAGTGATATATGGCATTCCACTTGATATGTCCATTGAGGAAATATTAAAACACTCAGAATGTATATATACCATTATCAGTGCTACAAGGTTGAAAGAAAAAAGTCACACAGTCAACAGGTGTAAGTTATTTTATGCGATACAAAATTAATTGAATTTACTGTACAATCACAAAACCTACCCGATTACATCAGTGTATATCGTGTCAGATTTCAAATGCGACCCAAATTACCCAAAGTGATACAATGTGGAGCTTGTTTCAACTTTCGTCATTTTGTGAGTAGCTGCTATAACACAAAGAAATGCTTATACTGCTATGTCCTTCCTGCTCATCCACTCCCGTGCTTTAATCCTAGGAAATGCGTGAATCGTAACTCAAGTGAGCATTTATCAAATGATATGAAATGTCAGGAATTTCAGGCACAAATTGAAATTAATAGAATAATGGAAAAAGAAACCCTCTTTTACAAAGAAGCGGTATAAAAAAATCAAACCATGCAATCAACAAGATCTCAAAAATGCTAAGCCTACATATGCTCAAGTATTGTCAACTTAGAAGAAAAAATAATTTTCAAGGAAGTCATGAACAATGAACCTGAATTTAACTTGATCCAAGAACCATCTGCAGATAATGATGATCACAAAAAAGAGATTACACACAACAACAAGTATTACCTTCTTCAGTCGACAAAATAAAATAAAAACAAATCACAACTTTCTTCTACATCTAGTGCAAAGTCGAATTATGATTCCAGTTCGCAGTCTGTCGCCAATGAAACGGCAGCTAATGTTGAAGTGTTTGTTATTTCTCTGATTCCATTAATCTATTTGATAGCGAATGACAATGATGAAATAAATTAAAGTGAGATAGTACATTTTGAAATAGGTATTTAGATAATACTTTTGTAAATATGAATCCACTCGTTTACTCTGATTCATATCAGAGTCGAAGTGACGCTCTAAGCTGTATCCACCAACACTTTTCCACGCTGATGAAATCGTTCAAATGCCAATTTATACATTCATCAATCATTTGATTTTCATTATCGTAAAAACAACCAGAGCAGATCTATAGTTCATCAGGACACTGGGATGTAATTGCACGATGAAGACAACGTTCATGAATTCAGTTTTTCTTACAACCGCACTTGGCCTTTAACTTACTCCTTTACAAGCTCATCTGAGACATTGTTAGCTGAAGATAATCGTTAGCTATTGCTGGAAGAGAACTTGGACTATGGGCCTCGGCAACTGGAGCTTTGGATGCTACCAATGACTCTGTAGCACTCTCCGCTTCCTACAAAACCTTCTCAGGCTCCCTTTTACACATAATTTATGACCTTTTACACATAGATTAATGACCTGGTGTAAAATTACCAGCCCCAACAATGTATTATCTGCATTCACCATTACTCTGCTTCCATATCCCACATAGCAAAATGACGTCCCAGGGACATCTGACGGATCTCCTGGCAGGATATCGGGACGTCCGTAGGACGTCCTGTTTAAGTCCCGTTTACATCCATGGGACGTATAATTATAATTAATCCTTCCTATAACTATACGAAGGCATATCCTTCTTATAGTTATAATTAATTAAATAATAATAATAGTAAGGTCGATTTAATTTATAGAAATTCCAGGTAGGTAATCCCATACGGCTTTCCGGGGGACATCCAGGGGACCTCCATACGGGATGAACTGTTTGTATTGCCCACAGAGTTATCCCACGTACGTCCTTAGGACATCGCTATGGGAGCTTGTGAAATCTGACGTTAATGGGATCTAAATAGGACGTCCCATGGATGTACTCTGCTATGTGGGTACCTGGTAAAAGGAAACGGTGTTGCCAGTAGTAGTGACTTGAAAATAGAAATAACAACTTAAAAAGATCCTAAAGTCTTACCTTACTAATGTTAGAATGTTATTTACTGCTAGATAAAAGGTAGCTAAATCCCTACACACACAATTGAAACAAGTGAGGCGGAGACCAGTCGGGAGACTGTGCATATAAGCTAGCGCAAGGTTTTAGCAGCGAAAATTCTATTTGGATGAACAATGTCCCTTTTGAAAAATTGTTGCTAGCCCTAGTAGTTTCTGAGTTAAAAGTGGTCGACAGATGGACAGAGCGGGTGGGACGCAGAAAAAAAATCAACTATTGACCTATATATTATATGTAAACTTTCAAAAATCTGAATCTTAAATGAGCTAAAGGTTAGTCTAATTCTTCAATTCAAAAAATATTATTTCTCTGTGAAAGGATGATTGTCATAAAAGTAGGCCCACTTTATCTGCTTTATTAGAATTTCTGGAGAATGAGACGTCTACTATTGACGGTGAAAACTATTCTTTTACAAACTGGATTCAGGTCTAAGGTTTCCTTTCAGTGTTCTTAATTTTGCTATTTTGTCACTAAAACTAGCTGTTTTAAACACTAATTTAGCTACCAAAGTTTACCACTTTTAGCTTCCAGCAGCAAGTGCTGGGAAGCCTTATGCACCCATCTCTGTCCACCTGTCGGCAAGTTTCAACTCAAAAACTACTAGGCCTAAGAAGGTGGTTGAGATGTCGTTGGAAAGGTCTCGACGTAATTTTTCCGCCTGAACATTAATCATATAAATAGGCTGGTCGCTGCTGAAACCTGGCGGTAGTTTATATACACAGTCCTTTGACCGGGCTACGCCTCACTTTTTTTGAAAAGACTTCACAAGTAACAAACTGAAAGCTTGTATTATTAATACATTCTTTTCTTTAGTTCACAATGGTTCGTATACAGACTTCTTTATCCTAAAATAAATACTAACCAGTAATAACATGGGGCTTCGCTGGTTGCAGAACACTTTAGGATTTGGGCAGAAAATATTAACTTGAGAAAAAGTATCTGAACTCGAAAAAAAATTTAAAATTTTTTTAAATACATACATACTTTTCTCAAACAATTCTTACTAAAAAATAAAATATAATTTTGTTTTTGCATGACTAGAAAGAAAAGCATGGGGCGTGCCAATTGAACAATTTTTAAAGTGACTGTATATGAGAGAGCGAGCGCCCATGCTTTTCCTTTTAGTCATGCAAAAAACAAAATAATTTTTTACTTTTTAGTACGAATTGTTTAAGAAAAGAATGCATTTTAAAAGTTTTTCATTATTTTTTTTCTTACTATCTCACTTTTTATTAACATTAATCGTATATACCATAAACATGAAGGTGGTTATTATTAATATTTTCCTCTTTGTTGATAATTTATTATTTATATTTCCCTAAAGTTATTTTTGTTTATAGGTGAAACAGTGACCTTGGAAGTCCAATACTCCCAGGCTGAGGATTATCCTGTAGACCTTTATTATTTAATGGATCTCTCTTATTCTATGCTTGACGACAAGGAGAGCTTATCCAAGCTTGGAGATAAACTGGCCGACGCAATGGAGAAATTGACGAAGAATTTCCGTCTAGGATTCGGGAGTTTCGTAGATAAAACAGAACTGCCCTTTGTTAGCACTGTACCGTCAAAGTACGTATTTTTCTAATTGATTAGGTTGTGACATAACCAGTGAAGGAAGAGGTATTTTTTCTTATGATCACTAATCCAATAATTTGAAGCGAATATGTTATGATAATTTAAATATTTGTCATACACAACTTACCAAATTTGTTTGGTTAGATTTCAGTCCGAAATACACGTGAATAAAATCACATATACTCATTCTTTATTTGTTCTGAACATACAGAAAGCGAGGTCATGATGATATTAAATCTATGGTATGGACATTTCTATATAAAATAGATCCAAGTGTTTGATTCTGCCATTTGAGTATTAATTCCATGTACTAAAATAGAGTGCATCTGGATTTCTTAATAGCACTGGTTATCCCCGGTTTGATTTTCTTATTTTTAAAGGAAAAGCTAGATTAAAATAGCACAAGAAAGAATGGAGAAACACATTGCAAAAATTCTTAATTTCTCTTATTTGCGAAAAAAAAACTATTTATTCTTCAGTGATTGATGAGTTAGGTATAGTCAGTGTATCCACCTAAGAATAATGATCAGGGAAGCCCGGATTAAAACTTTTAACCTGCAATTCGTAATATCTTCCAAAATTATGAATTCATCTAATGTAGTCTTACCATGACGAATGGGGGAATTAACAATAACATTCAGATTATAAGATGCAAGCAACATTTTCCAACTCATAGTCAGTCTTATCATCCGAATGAATAATCCAGTCAATATTAATATCACTACAACGTATGACAGTGCTATATTTTTTTTTCTCAAAAGAAAACAAGGAGATATTCCATATATCTAACAAATACTCTTATTACCAGATGACGATCGGTAAATGCAGAAAATACATACTTTGAATTCATGCAAAGTAAGTTGCTACTGCTTCGAAGTGAGTGTAATTCTTTAATGAATTTTCGTATACTAATTTTAATATGACCACTTACCTTATACAAAAGTCTGTAGTGAATGCATGATGAAGCAAATACTTGGTGCGATAAAGATCTTATCTGTAGTGTGTAGAATTCTAATAATTAGATTTATGACTTTCAAATTTTCGCTGTTGACAGGAGAACATCTCCGGAGAAGGTTATTGTCCTTGTTAAATGAATATGAATGTTTAAAAATAAAGATTTTCGTAGAAGAAATTGGACTTTGTCGGTAATAATGGGGAAAACCAAGCATAATTACATTTAAAAAATGTAAATAAATAATAAAAGTTTTGAAAATCGATTAAAGCAAATTAGGTTCTTAAGAAACTTTTAGATTTAACGCCAAGTAAAACAAAAAAGTAAAATTTAACTTATATTTCTGTGGTTATAGAATGCACATCATCATATAATGGTATTTTTAAAATTTTCAGCAAGGCTAAGGAACTTCAGAAGACAAACAAACACATATAATAAATGACTGCTCACACAGATGTACAAGTAGCACGCAAATCTGAAAGTGTAGCGAGGTTTCGCCAATAAGGCATGTTCTAAAAAAAAATATTTAAAAATAAAGACAAGGAAAATGATAGCTTTAAGCCGCCATATTAAACAGTATAGTAATGAAAAATGAAAATTTCCCCACATAATAACGAAATAATTGCAGGTTCAAGCCCTAGTTCAACTTCATTATCTTTGACTTGCAGTGAACTAGTGTGGAGTGGTTATTTCTGAGCCAATAGTCACAGTTTCTTTCCATATTTCATTCACTATATAATTAAAATATATCGTTGACTATAGGGACCATCATGAAAGTATCAGCAGTAAATTAGTCATTGGACGATTTCTAAATCATATTGACAAAAAAGTCGTAGAAATAAATCTGTCAACCACTACAACTAAAGCCAAGATTTGTTAATATTAAAAAAAAAAAAAAAAATGAGATGTGAAACTCACAACGGTTTAAAACATACATATACTCTTTGCCTTGCTACAAATGTAAACAGTGACAAAAGGCACATACTATTCAAAATAGTGCCGGGTCGTTTTAAAGTGGGCGCGGTTTACGACAATTTTTAGCGTGGATTTTGGCAGATTTTCTTGAGAAATTGTAGATTTTTTTTTTTCACATCTGAGTATACTCTGTTTATTTACCGGTACCTATTAAAAATTAAAGTAGAAATTCCCTCCGTAAGTCATGGAACCAAGAAACTTACAAAAGGAAAAATGAAATATTGGTTGTTATTTTTTAAATAAATACATCTAGAGAGTTCCCATGCACTGTATTCTCATGCTACTGAAAACTTAAAAATTATGCTGAAGAATTCCTCTGAATTAAGGTTAACATTTCTTCAGGCAATTATACGTATTTCATGTTATGCTATTTTGCCAAAGAAAATCCTGTTTACAACATATTTTGTAAACTGTTTCAATAAACGCGGTATAGAAATTTTCCCCTTGATATAAAAACCAATCGGAGAGACTTTTGCAAGCCTCTTCCTCAACTATGTCATATGGCCTTTTTTTGCAAACAAAGTGGCCGAATGTGTAAGATGGCAGTACTTGTTCTATTTTAATACTATGTAGTATATGTAATGCGCAAAGACTCATTTCTTACCATTCCTGAGGAATAGTCTCCCTGGTGCTAATTATGTTTATCGAAACTCTAAGGTTTCGTGAGGTACAATTTACAAGTCTCCAAGTAGAGGAACAGCTAGCTCTCTCTACACAATTTCTAACAAAGATATTGTAATATAATGTAATCTCGTAGCCACCGTAGGAATGAATACCTCTACCTCCTGTATATGGTACAGTGAGTATACTGCTATTATTCTTCAGTCAAGTTTCTGGTCAAGTGAATAAATATGGGCAAATAGTTACCAGGAGCGGAGAACAGAAAGAAGTGGAGGGAAACAATGAAAGAGGCAGTACGGTCCTCAAAGCTGATGTCATTATGGTTATGGTCCCAGAGCAAAGGAAACTCACATAAAGGATCAAATACAGAATGTACTCTGTTTGTAGTTTATTAAATGCCAAGTACTTACTTGAAATGAACAATGCTTCCAGAATAAGATGTAACATGGTTCCCAATCGTCCTAGCAAAGAGAATACTTTTCTTTGCTTAATGGTTTGGGTACTAAAATTTTAATCGACGTAAGAGAAATCAAAATTTAATCTGTGCGTGTTCGTATATTACTATTATTTTTTTAATGTACGTTCAATAATAAATTTTCAGCAGCTGCTCCGATTTCGATTATTTTTGTTTTCAAATACGAATAGAACCAGCTAAAAAAACGCACTACGTTGTAAAAATTAAAATTTTTACTTCCATTAATTCCACATCTTTGAATTCGGCGCCAAATTAAAACCCACTAAGAAAACATGCTACTACGTATAAGTTACTAACCCTATAGGAACTACCCATAGCTTGCTACAAATTTAGTTGGTTATTTGGTTTAGCTGATAATTTGGTAGCGACTTCAAAGATTTAAAATTTGAAAATATTATTTCAACTTTTAGTTCACTTCTTTGAAGTTGGTTCTATTCCTTTTTTTTAAAAAAAAAAAAAACTACTTTATATAAAGCAATTAACTGGAATTCTTCACAAATCTTGCGACTTCTATGCATATAAACATTCCGATAAACTTACTCTAAAATAGGGGTGTGATTATTACGTAATATCCACCATTATATGTGTAAAAACGGTAATTATATTTTTAATGTCCTTTATTAGTTTCCGATTGTTACGTACATAATAAAATATGTTTATTAAGTTCAAAAAAACAAACAAAAAAAAACACACACGTTGAAATAAAATAGAATATTACTAATTAACATTTACATAGACTTACTATGATTATAATTGATTAAGTTTTACTTCGGTAGATGAAGTTATGACTTACCGGTTGCAACGCATTCAAATTGTCAATTAATAATAAACGTTGTGTACAGATAACACTTTATTTCAATAGGTTGCAATGGTTAAAAGTCTCGAAACGAAGGGAGTCATTCCTTACTTTTGGTGTTCAAACTGTTGTGTGTTCAGTAACCTCCCTACCTTTTCCAGCATTTTTTAGTTTCTGAGCGATCATCATAATCGCTACACTAGATGACGCACGAATCAGATTCTTGCCATTCCTCACCACAACTCTTCCTTCTTTTCTAAGTCTTTTACGGTTTCGGTTTCCCGCAAATGAGCCAGTCTCCATCAGAGAGTCAACTTCATGTCAATAATTATGCCATGAATTAATACTGTTATGTGTCTTGTGGTCTGTACTGTTATCTGTCCTGTGGTGTTTCCAATGGTATAATTAAATCTATATTCACGTATTTTTGTTGTTGTTGTGTGGATGTGTATGAGGGTAAACTATAATAACCCTTAGTTTTATCATTAGTATATAAATATTGTTTATTAATATTTTTGTTTGTTTTGTGATTGAATCTTTAAATTACACTGTATTAATGGTTGAGTGTAAGAAAAGGCCGTGATGCCCTTGACTTTGCCATGTAAAACAAGATCGCAAATAAATAGATAAGCAAATGACTTCCTTGTGACTTAATGAGCTACAATCGTTTGGTATCATTGATTCTGTAGGTAGAAAGACAAAAAAATTCTCACAAACATCCTTCTGGAAACAAAGTATTATTCTATTAAAGAGGGAAATGTCGACATCAAATAAATACCACTATGATTATAAGCTAGAGTTTAAGTTAAATTGAAGAGCTACCTAGTGATACTATTAAATTTTCATTCCTAGGTATAAATAAATTGAATTTATGATTTCAGGTTGGAAAGTCCTTGCTATAAATGTGCCCCACCATATGGTTTTAAAAATCATATGCCTCTTGATTTAGATACTAAAAGTTTTTCGGTAAGTGTTTGAACTTCATGTAAAGTTACTAGTTTTTTTTATTACAGTTGTTTTGCTTTAAAATATTCGAATCACATTCTTGCTTGAAGCTTTTTCTATCTGGATAACGATGGGAGTAATTATATTGAACGACTAATGCAAGTATTTTCTTGTCGTTATGTACTGATATAATTTTTCTCCATTCCTGGGAGATAATCAGATCCTGGAAATATGATTGAATTTCAAATTCTTCGAGAATATCAAAAACAATTATTGATATCTAAGAAGGAAAACATAACTCAGTAGCAAATAATTAAAAGCATACTTCATTAATATTACTGAAAAGTAATGTTGTTATAATTGTTACAGTATTTATACATCTAGGTAGTTTTCATGCAAGGACCAACTCTAAAATGTTATTTTTCCGATATTGTCCTACATTTCACGATATAAAATGGTCGAAGACTAAGCAGAAGGTAAGGAAGAATGTAGGAGTGAAATATTAAAAGAAATTCTTAGAACAATTTACGGCACCAGCTTGTCTCACCAATGAAATTAGTGATGATTTTTGCATTATTTTAAAGTATCTTCGGATGTCATAGTGTCATTCATTCCTCCGAAGATCTGCAGCTGTTTTTTTTTTACCTACTTACTTGAGTTTACCATCCTACGTAATTTTAGCTACTTATCCTGTTCCTAATCTGAGCCTTTGATGATGATAGTTGAAAACAATGGAAACTTTGAGCATCAAAGGATGATTCCTCATCAAATATGTAAATGAATCTCACCTCACCATTTCTAATTTTGACAAAACTTGGGTAGAATTTTCCTTCGTCCTTTATGAATCAAAATCCAAAATTTTCGGATTTGTAAAAGATTACTTTCCTGAAATATAGGCAATTATACGTTGAAAAGTGGGTAATATAAATCGCCGTTTAGGGTCTTTTAGAATTGAATACAGCTGCTTTCCTATTTGAGTTAGAGGTGAATAGCGTCGTTGGAAACCTTATAATCCGGACTTTCTTCTCGTAGAATAAGTTCTATGATTGATTTGAAATATTATGACTGTTGAAACACGGGTAAAAATATGTTATTTTTTTTGTAAAGTTTGGGGATTAAAAATTTAATGAAGGACTACTAGTAACAATGCGATTTTTATTCTTGTAGTACTTGACTATGAGTAGGTTGCGTAGTAAAAAAAACGGCTTCTTACTTGTAGTCCTTTAGTATTAAATTTTATCCCGAAAATCGGACATTTTGAAAAAGTAGCATTTTGCGGGATAGAAAAGTCTATGTGGGACCAAGTTTAAAAATCTAAACATTTCATAGGATATAGCTTTATAAAAGTCCTTCAAAGAAAAGAAAAGTTTGTTTGTTACTCCAAACAGTTGAAAACTTCGAATATGGTAAAAAATTAGTCAAGTTTTGGATCATTGGATACCAGTTATACAAGCTCATGTTGCATCATCCTTTTCATGTTTATCAAATTGCTAAGACTTTGTATAGAACTCACTGGGTACAAACACTGACTATTAAGATTAGAAAGAAAAACAAAAAGCAAGGATAGAATAAAATTCCGCTCTCGAAATAATTTCAGATTGAGATTAACAGCTTTCTTACTTTAGCGGATTCATCATTATGTCCTTACAAAGCTTATTTTTTGTCTTTTTTTTAACATTACTATAATTGGTTCCATGACTTATTTCTATATTTTTGTTCTCCTTTGAGACTTTATGGTTGTTTCTGCATGACTACAAAAGCCTCATGTTAAGAGGTTCGAGACTAAAACATCAGAAAATAATTATTAGAAACAACTTAATTTTTTATTCCTATAGTACTACTTCATGTATTGTGAGTGTACCAAAAAATTAAGAAAAATGTTTTTAGCAGCCTTAAATATTCTTTCCCCATCCTGTTGTCATATATTTGAAGTCTGAAGGTAACCCAGAATATGAGAGCTATTGCGTGATTAGTAACTCATTAAAATATCTTCCTATTCGTTTCAGAAGCTTATCCTTGAACATATTAATAAATAAAATGGCTTACTTTTCAGATTGGTCTGCGGCACAGTACGAAAATAAAACGAACAAAAGAAGTCACTGTTTGTTACCATGTAGAAAACTTTAAATTAATAGAAGAGGAGCATTTCTTTGCTAGTTCTCATATCAAAGATGTAGTTATTTTGTTGACAAGAGCAAGCCTGCAGCACATTTGAACCAGTCGTATTTTAACACGTTGTTGGATTTTTAGAATCTAAACTCCTCACAACACGGTTTCCTACCAGAGAAATCTTGTCTCACAAATTTATCTGTTCTTCTGACTGATGCTATAAATAGCATATCGGAAAATTCTCAGCTTGATATATTGTACTCGGATCTGTCTAAGGCTTTCGATTCCCTTCCGCATGATTTTCTTATATACAAACTAAGTTCAAGATTCAATATACATGGTAAGTTACTTTCACTACTTAAAAACTATCTCAGTCATAGGTCACAACGAGTCACACTCACAGGCTCCATTTCTGACTTTATTCCCTTATTTTGTGGTGTCCCTCAAGGCAGTGTCCTGGGCCCACTACTGTTCCTATTATATATAGATGATCTGCCTTCTTTATTTGCAAATAGCCCGAACAATATTCTTCTATTCGCTGATGATTGCAAACTCTACAGGTAAATTCGTTCTGGAAAGGATGCTCTTACTCTTCAAAATGATGCTTCTAGCCTCCTCAACTGGTGTGCGTCTTGGAAACTAAACCTAAACCTTGAAAAATGTGCTTCTCTTACGCTTTCGCTAAAAAAGGAACCTATCAACTACGCCTACAAAATTGGAAATATTAACATAAACTCAGTTCCCTCCTTCAGAGATGTTGGCGTTATTATTGACAGTAAACTTACTTTTGCTGAACACATTAATATCATATCTCGTACTGCTATGAGAAAACTGGGTCTTCGTTACCGCTTCACGGGCATTAAAAAGCCTCATTCCCTAAGTTTGCTCTAAAAATCATACGTTGCCCCCACTATTGAATACTGTTCTCCTATTTGGTCAATGGCCTGCCCTACTCATTTAAATAAATTAAACTCCGTAATAAATTTTTTTCCTGCCATTGTATCTTACAAAATATATCATCTCCGCGCACTTCCAAAAAGTGATATACTAAAATGTCTGAATATCAAACCACCGCAGGTAAGGAACAAAAATTTCAGACCTTATATTTCTGCACAAACTTGTCAATGGTCATGTTTCTTGTGAGAAGCTGCTTGGTAAAATAAACTTGCGTATACCTTGCAGAACAACACGCTCAAGTGATCTTTTCTACACCCGAGCAATGAGGGTAAGAAATGTTGTACAAAGGTCCCTCCTAAATAAAATTATCAGCACGTACAATCCTCTTTCTGATAACGTTGACATATTTGTTAATGAATCAACTTTTAGAACATGTATAAACAGACTATCTCTGTAACATTTTTCTTTTTTGTTTTGCTGTTCTTTTATTGTTGCGTTATGTTTACTGTTAATGTTCTCAGTGTAAAATGGCAAATTGTGCTGTATCTGAAACCTTCTGTAAATAAATAAATAGAGAAATAAAAAAAAAATACACAGAAAACTTGAAAGCTGCCGTGACTCAGACTCGAACCCGGATTATATTTTTATGTTCTGCACAAGAGACCATCAAAGAATTTGAGAAATTCCTTCAGTCTCGATTTGAAATAGCTATTGCGGTTGAACAGAGACCATATCTTTCCACAGTTTTGAGCCCATAGAAAGCAATAAACCTCAAGTTTGACTTACATCTTATCCATGCATTTCAAAATAGTTCCAATCATTAATAAATTGTTTCCTCCTTTGCCAAAGTTAAATGATTTATGTATGCTGTGTTTATGATAATGGTTGGTGGCTAGGTGTTGTACGTGAAATTGCTGTATTTGAGTTGAAGTAATAAAATATTGAAAAAGCCCATAGCAAAATGTCGTCTCAGGAATATCTGACGGATCTCCTGGCAGGATATCGGGACGTCCGTAAAACGTCCTGTTTAAGTCCCATTTACATCCATGGGACGTATAGTTATAATTAATCCTTCGTATAACTATACGAAGGCATATCCTTCGTATAGTTATAATTAATTAAATAATAATAATAGTAAGGTCGATTTAAT